>MU769294.1:339181-367248 GCA_026770625.1 Nicotiana glauca
TGAGAGAGATTGATGAATTGGTGAGTAAAAATGAAAGAATGAGGGGGTATTTATAGTTGAGAATTGGGAAAAAATGTAATTATATAAAGTTTGGGGGCCAAATGGCTATTTTTTAAAGTGGCCAACGGATCAATTTTGAAGGCCAACGGCTAGATTTTAAAAATTTGACCGTTGGTCTTTTTTTTAAATTTTTTTTAAAGTAGCCGTTAGGCACGGTTGAACCGGCCCAGGCCCGCCTGCTGGTCCCGGGCTCGTGGGCTTGATGAATTGAACTGGCCCGCCACGGGCCTCCTACACCATTTGGGACCGGGCCATCAGGACCGGCCCACCAGGCCCGTTTAGCCCGTTAAGACCGCGATCCCGGTCCGGTCCACAATGCACCATTAGGGACAAGTATAGAGCATCTAATGGTGAACATATAGAAGGCAAATATGCACATAGGTATAGAATCAGAGAAGTCCTAAAAGGGGTTCAAGGAATTAAAGTACAACATGAACTTCAGAATTAACACATAATCAGACAAACTTAGGATGGCCAACTACTTTGCACAGAAAGGTTCAATAACAGAAATTAGAGAAACATAAGTAAGGTAGAGTCACATTGAGGTATACTACAAAAGGGTTCATAAGCAGGCTAATCCCAAGGGGTTGGACATATTCAGAAGCATACAGTAAAGAAGACAGTAAAGTAGACATGTTAGTTGCAGGTTGAACAACAAAACCATAGACAAAAACATATTAGAAACATGACAAACTGAAGTAGTAAAATAAGCATATTGTTTTTGAAACTTGAATCGAAATCAGAACATACCAGTGAAGAAAACAGCGAGCACAAAGTGAAGGAGAACACAATAGTTAGCCTTGGCTTGCAGCCAGTTAACTTAGAACAATAGTAGGTAACACAGAAAGAGAGCAGAAAGTTTTGAGTGTGTGAGAGAGAGAGCTTTGAACCAATGTGTTCGTGTGTTGTGTTAATGAAAGAGCAGTGTATTTATAGTTTTAAAAACAAGCAGTAAATAAGGTAAAAATCAGGGTTTAGCAATAATTATGGAACTATGTATTAATTAGAATCAAATCAGTATAAGGACTTCCCTTAATTAAGGAGTTAAAATTAAAACGGTAATAAGCAGTGATAAATAAAGAATGAAATCATGTAAGACTGAACATGACACATAAGGAAATAAGCCTAGTACAGAGAATGTAATAGAAGCTAGGTTCGACAAATTCTAATTAAGAAAAATATCTAAGAATCAATTGGACAACATAATCATCCACAAAATAAGGAAACAAAATATGTAGCGGTTGAAATCAGTAGAGAACAGAGTATACCAATCACAGGAAATCAGGGATTCCATTAGAAGGTAACACTGACCAAAGGAAAGTATCACAACTGAATGAAGCAAACATAACACAAACAAGAATAGGGTAAAAGAATCGCATAAATCCGGTATTCAAATTAAGGGATGGTACTGATGAGAGGAAATAACCACAAATTTATTTGTAATAAACACATAATAGGCAGGAACACTCGAAGTCAGAAAACCTAACGCAAACATCACAAAATTACAGAATGTTCTTGAGAAACATACAGACTAGTTGAACATATTATCAAAAATGAACTCAGAAACTCAGGATTAGAACTAAGAAACTTTGAGGGTTTTAACAAAATACGTCAGAAAAAAGGGGAAATGTTCACACAAACGCTTAAACATACTGAAAATCATAGGATAATACTAAAAAATCAAAAAGAAAACCATTTTGAAAAAGGGTTTAGGAACCCTAGTTTGAAGATGAAGAGTCGTTCCAGAAAAAATCGGAGAAATCGTTAAGAAAACAGTAAAATAACTTGAAATATACTCAGATCTATTAAAGATCTAAGAAGTCAAGAGACGAGTTAGGGTTTCAGAGAGAGATAACCCAGAGATAGAGAGAATAGGCCTAGAAACCATAGGTAGTAGCCGGATATGGTGTAATCGTGCTCCGACGGCCATGAACTGCCAGAGAATGTCATGAAAAACCATGGGATGTGAGTGAACCACCTTCTAGTTCCTTTGAGGACCTCAAGGCATCAACAAATCGGCGTAGGAAGGAGCCATGGGGTTGGGGATGGTGGTGAGAAAATCATGGTTACCGGCAAGGCGACGACCAGTGAGAGCCATGTAGGTTTTAATAGAGAGAATTTTAAGAGAGAGAGAGAGAAGAGTGAACGGCGGAGGGAATGGGAGAAATGAGAGGGGAAGATGGGTAGTCTATTAGGTTAAATTAGGAATGGGGGGATCTGGACCGTTGATTAGAATTGATCTACTGTCCAGATTGGACCAGAGATTGGGTCAGATAATTTTAATGGATTGGGCCTGGGGTTTGGGCTATTTTAATTGGGTTGGGGTCAGATGTAATTAGGCTATAACTGAAATAAAAATGGCTATTTGTTAAACACCCAATTAAATTAAATTTAATAATTTATAAAATAGCTGATAATTGTACAAAATGAATTTCATGCATAAAAATAGATAAAAAGAATTACTTAATATTTTAAAATACAAACGATTAATTTTTGGATAAAAATAGTATAAAATTATATGATTGGGCTATAATTGTAACGTTATTGCAGTTATAGCCAAAAGATGCCAATTTGGGTAATTATGAAATAATTTGGTCTTAATAGGACCAAAAATAATTAATGAAACCAAGAAATACTTTTGAAATCATTTTTAATGTAATTTTTATAATTATTTATTGAAATAAAATGCTGGATAAAATTAGTAAAAAATATAGGAAAATTATGGAAAAATATCAATTACTATTAATGCATGATTTTGAAGCTATATATGCAAATTTAAAATATTTTTGGAAAAAATTGGGTATCAACAACTGCCCCTCTTTACCCGAAAAGGATGAAAGAGTTTATCGGATAAAGGTATGATGACCAATTTTGACCGAGCAAAACGGTTAGAGATATTCAGGCCGTACCCTGGTTTCTGAGCTGCCTACATATCCCTGGTTTTACGGGAATCAAGTCATATGTAGTTCCGGAGTCATCAACGAAGTATACCGGTGAAGTCATTACAATAACGGACGCAATGTCTAAGGCTGGATGAGTGAACGGTTTATAGAAGAGGTTAGGTTTGATATGACTAGGAGAACCGGAGTGGGATTGCTCCTGTTGCGATAGCCGTCGCTTGCCGGGCTACCTACAAATAAAAGTAATACAAGCCTATATTGTGCATAAATTTAAACATGATGCAAGTTCTCGTTGGACTATGAATGTCGTCTTCGGATGGTTAGGGATGACGTCCTTAGACCATGATGTCATGGGCCATGAATTACTTGATAAGAGATTCGCAAGCCATGAAATGATGTTCTCGAGCCATGACAAATGGTGCCTCCGAACCATGACGCCTTTGAATAATGATATGAAAATCTGCGGGATCCTTAGGCCATGGCATGGTGTCTACGGCTATGAGTATGATGCCTTTTAGACTATGGCACCTTTGGATAGATTGGCAATATTTCAGCCCATGATATGCAATAGTCATGATGTTAACAAGACAAGTCTTAGTCTTGTGAAATGGAGGGTAGATATTAGCCCGATTGAAAAGCAAATAAATAGTACTAGAAATAGAGTGATATCCATGCAAAGAGGGATATTGCTTAGTCCCATGCAGAGGGGGAGTCAAGAATTAGCCTCATGCAAATATGGAGGCAAGGATTAGCCTCATGCAAATATGGAGGCAGGGATTAGCCTCATGCAACTACGGAGGCGAGGATTAGCCTCAAGTAGGTATGGAGGCAAGGATTAGCCTCATGCAGGTAGGGAGGCAAGGATTATCCTCATGCAAATAGGGAGGTAGGGATTAGCCTCATGCAGATATGGAGGTAGGGATTAACCTCATGCAAATATGGAGGCAAGTATTAGCCTCATGCAAATACAGAGGCAAGGATTAGCCTCATGCAGGTAGGGAGGCACGGGTTAGCCTCATGCAGGTAGGGAGGCAAGGGTTAGCCTCATACAAGTATGGAGGCAAGGATCAGCCTCATGCAGATGGAAAGGCATGGATTAGACTCATGCGGATATGTAGGCAGGGATTAGCCTCATGCAGATGTAGAGGCACGCATTAGCCTCATACAGGTATGGAGGCAGGGATTAGCCTCATGCAGATATGGAGGTAGGAATTAGCCTCATGTAGATAAAGAGGCAGGGATTAGCCTTATGTAGGTATGGAGGCAGGGATTAGCCTCGTGTAAATATAGAGGCAAGGATTAGCCCCATGCAGATATGGAGGCAAGGATTAGCCTCATGCAAATATGGAGGTAGAGATTAGCCTCATGCAGACATGGGGGATAGATGATTAGTGCCATGCAAAGAACGAGTAGCAAATAAGAGTAGTGTATGTCTTAGCTGGAAATATATTCAGTGTCTGATGGCTGGATGGATAGTGAATTTGCTTTGTGTATATATGTTTACGAGTGCTATCGTTACGTCAAATGTGCCTGCGTTCAAGGAAAAATTGTATGTTTTGTGGGGGAGGTTGGTTCGTGCTTCTGTCCACTGGATTTGCTTTGCTCTGTTCTGAAGGCCTTTCGAGTTCCCCTGGGTGGCACCTGACTATTATGGAAATAGAGTTTTCGAAAATATGCAATTATTGATAAAAAAATAGAGTTATTTTATAAACATATTGATATATCAAGTAATTTTTTATGAGCTAGTGGCTATAACACGTCTCAAAGGCATTGCAGCTCTCTTATGTTGGAATTTTGAGGGTTCTCTTCAAAAATCTGCCCCAGTTTAGTAGATGATCCTTTGGCTGTTTGCAGATCATAGATCTTGCTGAACCTTCTTCGAAATTTTGAGAATCCTTCTCAAAATTCTGACCCAGTTTCTTAACTGATTACTGACCGTCTGACACATGTTGGCGTTTGCTGGACTTGCTCCGAAATTTTGAGGACCTCTCTTCTGCCCCAGTTTCTGATCTTGGGGGAAATCAAAATTTTATTATAATATAACCAAACCCATAATGCTGCCTACGTATCCCCTCTTAAACGGGAATCAGGTCAAGCGTAGTTCAATTACATCATATGAGGAAATGTAAATAATCTAAGCATAGTATCTCTTGACCGCATCTGAATTGATTGGTTTTGGCTAGATTTCTCCATCTATTTCTGCAAGTATGATTGCTCCCCCTGTCAGCACCCTGTGAACCATGTATAAACCTTGCCAGTTGGGAGAGAATTTCCCTTTGGCTTCATCTTGATATGGGAAGATCTTCTTCAGCACCAACTGACCTGGTGCAAACTGCCTCAGTTTGACCTTTTGTTGAAAGCTCTGGACATTCTGTTCTGATAAAGTTGGCCGTGACACACTGCGTTAATCCTCTTTCCATTAATGAGCGCCAATTGTTCATAGCGACTTCTTATCTACTCTGTGTCGCTGAGTTCAGCTTCCTTTATGACTCTCAAAGAAGGAATCTCTACTTCGGTTGGTATGACAGCCTCGGTACAATAAACCAACATGTAGGGGGTTGCCCCGGTTGATGTGCGAACTGTAGTGCGGTATCTTAATAAATCAAAAGTTAGCTTCTCATGCAATTGTTTGTGGTTATCTACCATTTTCCTTAGTATCTTCTTGATGTTTTTGTTGGTGGCTTCTACAGTTCCATTCATCTGAGGTCTGTAGGTTCTGGAATTCTTGTGCTTGATTTTGAAAGTTTCACACATAGCTTTAATCAGATCACTGTTGAGATTGGCGGCATTATTAGTAACAATAGATTCGGGAACACCGAATCGGCAAATAATTTGATCCTTGACGAAATCTGCGTAGACTTTCTTGGTTATAGATTTGTAAGATGCCGCTTCTACCCATTTTGTGAAGTAATTAATGGAGACCAAAATAAACTTATGCCTATTTGAAGCAGTGGGCTTGATAGGACCAATAACATCCATTCCCCAGGTGGCAATTGGCCAAGGAGAGCTTGTTGCATTGAGCTCGTTTGGCGGCACTTTTATCATATCGGCATGCACATGGCATTGAAAGCATTTGCGGACATACTGGATGCAATCCGTTTCCATGGTCATCCAAAAGTAACCGGCCCTAAGTATTTTCTTAGCCAAGCCAAAACCATTCATTTACAGGCCACAAGTCCCGGCATGTACATCCTCAAGTAGCTTAGAAGCTTCCTTTGCGTCGACACATCTTAGCAAATCAAAATAAAGAGTTCTCCTGTACAAGTTTCCTCCGCTGTGGAAGAAGTGATTGGATAATTTTCGGAGTGTGCGCTTCTGAGTGTGGTTTGCATGCTCCGGATATTCTCCCTTTGACAAATAGTCCTTGATGTCATGGAACCGAGGCTTTCCATCCATTTTTTCTTCAACATGAGCACAATATGTCTGCTGATTATGGATCCTCACTGGAATGGGATCAATATAATTTTTATATGGATGTTGTATCATAGATGACAAGGTGACCAATGCATCAGCAAACTCATTCTGAATTCTGGGCACATGTCAGAATTCTATCTTCGTGAACCTCTTTCTCATTTCCTGCACATGGTACAGATATGGCAATATCTTGGAATTCTTAGTGTCCCACTCTTCTTGTACCCGGTGCACGAGCAAATCTGAATCACCGATCACCAACAGCTCCTGAATGTTCATGTCGATTGCTATGTTGAGCCCTAGTATGCAAGCTTCATAATCCTCCATATTGTTGGTGCAAGGAAATCTGAGTCTAGCATATACCAGATAATGTTGACCCACTTCTGATACCAAAACTGCTCCAATGCGTACTCCTCTAAAATTTGCAGCTCCATCAAAGAACATCCTCCAACCGTTTTATGCTTCGCTAATGTCTTCTCCTATAAATGATACTTCTTCATCACGAAAATACATTTTCAAAGGTTCGTATTCTCCTCCCACAAGATTTTCGGCAAGGTGATCTGCCAATGCTTGCCCTTTGACCATATTTTAAGTTATGTAGAAGATATCGAGCTCACTTAACAATATCTGCCACTTGGCCAAATTTCCAGTCGGAATGGGTTTCTGGAATATGTACTTAGAGGGTCCATCCCGGATATGAGGTATGTAGTGTAGGCACAGAAGTAGTGCCTCAATTTCTGAGTTGTCCAGGTCAAAGCACAGTAAGTGCGTTCAAGCAGAGAGTGTCATGCTTCATAAAGTGTGAAATTCCTACTCAAGTAATATATGGCTTGCTCCATTCTTCCTATCTCGTCATGTTATCCCAAAACATATCTGAAGGCTCTATCTAATACAAATAGATAAAGTAGCAAAGGTCGTCCTGGTTCTGGCAGGACTAGAACGGGTGGTGTGGACAGGTACTCCTTGATCTTGTCAAAAGCTTTCTGACAATCCTCCGTCCAGCTTGTTTCAGTATCCTGAAGATGGGTTCACATATGATTGTGGACTGTGCTATAAAGCGACTAGTATAGTTGAGACATCCTAGAAAGCTCATCATGTCCTTTTTGCTCTTAGGTGGCGGTAACTCCTGAATAGCCTTGACTTTAGACGGATCCAGCTCGATCCCTTGACGACTGATGATGAATCCCAATAATTTCCTGTAGGCCCGAATGCACACTTTGCGGGGTTCAGTTTCAAATTGTACCTCCTTATCCTGTCAAAGAACTTTCTCAGGTCCGCTATGTGATCTGCGACCCTTTTGGATTTGATAATGATGTCTTCCACATACACCTCTATTTATTTATGGATCATGTCATGGAAGATAGTAGTCATGGCTCTCATGTAAGTGGCCCTAGCATTCTTTAGACCGAACGACATCATCTTGTAATAGTATACACCCCAAGGTGTAATAAAAGTTATCTTCTCTGCATCTTCTTCATCCATCCAAATCTGGTGATAACCCGCGAAGCAATCTACAAAGGATTGGAGTTCATTCTTGGCGCAATTATCGATCAGGATGTGTATATTTGGCAGTGGGAAGTCGTCCTTAGGACTTGCTCTGTTTAAATCCCGATAGTCAACACATACTCTAACCTTCCCATCCTTCTTCGGAACTGGCACAATGTTAGCTAACCAGGTTGGGTACTCAACCACCCTGAGAACTTTGTCTTTGATCTGCTTGGTAACTTCCTCCTTGATTTTCAAGCTCATGTCTGGTTTGAATTTTCTGAGTTTCTGTTTTACTAGCGGACATATGGGATTGGTAGGCAACTTGTAAGCCACTATAGATTTGCTCAAACCAGTCATGTCATCATGTGACCATGCGAAAATATCCTCATACTCTTTTAGGAAGCGAATGTACTCTTCCTTCTCTGTTGGTGACAAGTGACTGCTGATGCGAGTCTCCTTAATGGTCTCGGTGTCTCCTAAATTTACTGGTTCGGTCTCTTCCAGATTGGACTTAGGCTTATTCTCAAAATTTTCAACCTCCTTGACAATTTCCTCGGGTACCTTATCTTTTTCATCTAAATCACCATTCTCATGTTCCGTTGCCTCATTACATGTCACAGTAACTGGTTCATCGGGAAAAATAATAATAACATTGTAGAAAGCAAAACTGTAAAGATAGTAGTGAATAATAAAGAGCAAATGCATTTGATTAAAACTAAAAAATCATCCAGACAAAGTACAGCTCGATGAATCGAGCATTTATTTTGAAACAAGTAAATCTTATAACAAAATTACGGGATATCTTAAATGCCTAGAATGTCTATAGAAGTAAATTCTGCCAAGCTACCCAGGGACTCGCCAGGCTCGAGATGGTGTGGCAGTCCAGTTCCTGAGAACAACTCCTTTCTTCATGATTTGAATAGTGAGGCCTTTTTCTTCCTCCTCCTCAATTATGGCACTGCGGTCCATGTCCTCATCTTCCAAGAATGAATTCTTCAACCCAGCTAGTGCTTCCTCTTCTTCGGTCCCCCATATCATATCAGCTTTATGAAAATCTTGTTCCAAACATGCCACTGGTTGCTCGAGAGGATAGTACGGTCCACGCCATGGAGGCGAACAATTCTTGTACTCATACCATGTGTACTGGTATCCGATCCCAAAGGCGGTACCATGATTTTTCAACTATATCGGTTTAGTGATGCCTTGAAGGTTCTTTCCCAATCCTTTGCCGAGTTCATATCCAGACCAAGCTAGTATACTTTCTATTTTACTACTACACCATTTATCTTTCTCTACGGCATTGACCCGTTCAATGTGATGATAGGTTTCTCCTCCAAGACTTCTTCTATATCCAATAGCCGAGATGGTTTGACTAGTGTAAATGGGGTTACTCCCATCTCCATGAATGATCACCTCCTGACGATTCCATTCGAACTCCATGTCTTGATGTAGTATGGAAGTCACAGATCCATGGTCGGCCCAACAGAAGGTTATATGAGGCTGGTATGTCAAGTACTTAAAATTCGACGTCAAACCAAGTTGGCCCCATCTGTAAGCAAAGGTTGATTTCCCCTATCGTGGCCCTTTGGGACCCATCGAAGGCTTTCACGTTCATGATTCCTACTCGTATTTCGTGGAAACCTTTGCACAACCTTTTTAGAGTTCCCAATGGACAAATATTTAGGCTTGAACCTCCGTTAACCAAAACCCTGGTAATGAATTTGTCTTCAAATTGCACTATGATATGCAATGCTCGATTGTGATTCAACCCCTCGGGCGGTAGCTCATCTTCGTGGAAGATGATCTTATGCCTTTCCAATACTTGCCCCACCATGTTGACCATTTCTTTACCAGTGATATTATTTGGTAGATAAGCTTCGCTCAGTACCTTTATTAAAGCGTTCTTATGTGCCTCTTAATTTCGCAACAATGTTAGGATAGATATCTGAGCTAGGTTTTGTTCAGATGGTCGACGACAGAATACTCCTTTGCTTGTACTTTCCTCCACAAGTCATCTGGTCCTTCTCAATGATAGGGTTCCTAGTAGTGGTATCCTTACTTGAACCTCCCAAATGTTCAGGTGTATAGACTCTTCCAGTTCTAGTCATTCCTTGTGCGGCGTTAGATTCCTCTACCTTGGCCTTCCCTTTTCGCCGAGCCTCGGCAACATAATCCCAGGGTATTGATTTTGAGTTGAATGGAGGTGTGGTTGATATTGTCATAGTGAAAGGTGTGACCACTTCTACTTTGAATGGAGTGGGGGTGGCCATAGGCGGAGCCACTTCTACCTCAAATGGAACTGATGCAGTTAACTCAACCTCGATTGGTGACTGAGTCTATACCACGATAGGAGTAAGTGTGACTGTAACTTTAAAGTTATCACCTTCTTGAATAAGCCCAATCGACCCCTCAGGGTCCCATTATTCGTTCATCTCTATCATGTGTACTCCACTATCTCTATGATCAGGGAAGGGCTTGTTGCAGAAATTATGTGCGTCTTCCTTTGCCTGTATGACCTTGTTGTCAATTAGCATCAGGATCTTATCCTTCAATGTTCGGCACTCATCATTCGTGTGCCCCTTCATACCGGAATGGTACGCACAAGTTTTGTTTGGATTGACCCATTGGGATGGGTTTTCTAATGCTACATCGGGAACATGAGTGACGTAACCCATGGGTTTCAACCTTTCATATAACTGGTCATTGGGCTCAGCAATGGCGGTGTATTGTTTGGGTGGCTTGCGGTTAAAGTTGGGTCTTGGTTTTGGAAAGTTTTGGCAGTTGGAAGTGATTGAAAATGGGATGGTTGGGAGTTATAGGTGTGATGGACAGCGACTGGTTGGGAATATCTGGGAGATAAAGGCTAACATGTAGGCGGTGATGCTTGGTATGTGGGCGAAGGTGTTTGATCTGTGGGTGAAGGTTTTTGATATGTGGGTGGAGGTGTTTGATAGACAAGTGGAGATTTTGGGCCCTGGGCCACCATTACTGCCCCAACATCTCTCTTATTTGATATGTCGCCTGATTGTAATGCCTTATTTGTGGCATGTAGTGCCTTGAAATTCGTTACCATCCCGATCTTGATTCCTTCTTTGATTCTTTCTCCAAGTTTGATGATATCATAGAATTTATGATTTTCGATAACCATCAACCTTTCATAATATTGCAGATCCTGTGCTCTGATGAAGAACTTGTTCATATGCTCCTCGTCCAAAGATGGACTGACCTTGTCCGCTTCCAACCTCCAACGGGTAGCATATTTACAGAAAGTCTTAGTTGGTTTCTTCTTAAGATTCTAAATGTAAAAAACATCTGGTGCGTTCTCTGTATTGAACCTGAATCGGTCCATGAAATCCGATGCCATACTTACCCAATTAAATTATTTCTTGGGATTATGTACCAGGACAAAGAATCCCCAATAAGACTCCTCATAAATAGTTTCATTCGGATCTTTTCATTTTTCCCGACCCCAACAAGTTTGTCGCAATTGGTCATCGGATGGACTCTAGGATCACCTGTGCCGTCAAATATCTCAAACTTGGGAGGTTTATATCCCTCTGGCAGTTCTGCATCTGGCTGTATGCATAGGTATTTATAGTTTAACCCTTATATTCCTTTGCCGCCTTCGACACTTTGAACTCAGCTCATCAACTTCTTGAGTTATTCAGCCATAGTCTTAATGAGCAGGTCCTTCTCGGAGGATTTCGGTGTATAGGAGATTAGTTGGATAGAGTGAGGCACATTTTCTACATATATTGGGTTGTTTTGATGGGTGCCAGAGATTTGGTTGTAATGATGGTCATTAGTGGAGTTTTGGGGATCGGGAATGAGTTGTGGTGTGTTTTGGGGAGTGTGGTAAGTGGTGGCTGGTGGGTACTGAGTTGGTTGATGGTGATGTTGTGGCGGAGTCTGTATTGGCAATGGATTGAGATTTTGGGATGGAGTTGCATATTGATTTGGCGCGGTAGGATTTTATGGATGTTGGTTTTGTGTGTTCTGGGGAGGTGTTGGATTCTTTGTGTTTTGATATTGGATGTTGGGGACATTGAAAGTGAGTGACAAGTTTGCCAAGTTGTGAACCTGCTCAAGTTCTCCTTGCAATTCCAATATCTTTTGTTCCAATCTCAGGACTAGATCATTTGGGGCCGGAGTACTACGACCATCTGAGGTTTCTGCGTTCTCAACATTCTCCTTTCGGATACCACTTAAGTCGTCCATTTTTGCTTTTCCTCTACCTTTTGTGTTGCTTGGAGAAGGAAGAGGTGGAGGTGGAGGGCCTCTAGATCTAGTGTGGTATGCTGACGAGGCCAGTATGAGTAAACCAACCTAAGGGGATGGGAATAATAATAAAAAGTAATTAAAAACAAAAAGGTAACAAGTCAGTGAGGAACCTGAAATGTTTGCAGTATTTAAATACATATTGTGGAAATGTAAATTCGTGTCCGACTTTGAGAACCTCGTTGTACCCGATGTAGGCCTAGCGACAAATAAATTTGGAGAAATTTAAATGCCAATAAATGCTTTATTTCATAATATAAAAATAGATGAATCCCAAAACAACACTAAGATAATGAAAATAAGTCACTACTGGCACTTAGCCTTATTACATTTTAGGAAAGCAAATAAATCTAGCCTATTTGGTCCCAGAAGGACCTTCTCAGGCTGAATGCTCTTGTCGATCAAATCCTCCAGTTGCGTATGTTCGTCAGTAAGAATGCCTTTGCCAGATGTCCCCCTTCGTTTCCCTCAGCATTTTAACAGACGGTGACTCTCTTTCTCACTTTTCCTTCCAATTCCATTAGACTGTATTCCGGGTATTCCAGCTTTTCACTAGATTTGACGGCCTTTTCTTTCCATTTATTGACTTGGTCATTTGATGGAAGATTCCTCCACTAATCTAGCAAGAGTGAGGGCGTGCTAACCATACCGAAGCTGGGGACCTCATGCTTCATTTTCTGCAAAACAAAAGGGTTAGGCCTTTCTCCCCCACCAGACTCGACTATTTATACATTTATGATTAGTATATTGGCATTTAGTTCTCTAAATTAATGCACAGAACGTGGTTGTGTCAGTTGGGATTATGGAAACCCCGGTGGACTTTGGATAAGGCTCATCTTAAAGGATCATTATATGAACAACATAATTGATCCGACTAGGTTTGACCTTGATGCATGCACAATTTCGATTAGAGTAAGATTACTATGGGGTTTTAGATCAGTATTCTCAAGCGGACAACTTGAGAGAGAAAGGCATGGAACCGTCGACTGTACCACTGATTGATTGGTTTTACTGCAAATAAGCCTTTCCGAATTTAAGGGTAATAAATAGGAAGAGCGCAACCACTCATTAAGCGTTGCTATAGGATTTGATGCGCACGAGTGGAATATAATATGGAGCATGATTTACACAGTAATTAATAGCATATAGTCAGATATTTGCATGTAGGAAAAATAAATATAGTATTTAAATAATTGAAATACAATTACCGAAAAGGAAAACAAAGAAACAAGTCTGTTTCATGAATCAAAGAAACATAAATGCTTAAAATAGGCAGTTAAATTCAAATAGGGGGAAAGGGTATGGGATAAAGCATGCTTGGACTAATTCATAAAAATAATTACATTATGGTAAGAGCCTAAAGGTATCCCCAACAGAGTCGCCATGCTGTCGTGCCCTTTTTTTTCCCTCCGCGGAGAGAAGTCCGGGTTCAACGTTCATGGGGAAAATAACTCATTTTCTTTTGGGAATTTGGGTTTTAAAGAGTCGCAATCTAACGGATTATGGTGCGTTAGGGTACCCAGAGCAATTAACTCTTGGATTGGTTTGCATTACCATAGATTTAGGCTAAGGGCTCGAAATAACCTTGAGGGTAAGGTGTTAGGCACCCCTCTTGGTCCACAACGGTGGGTCCCGGACGAGCTTATACTTGTGAATTAGTCCATTAACAAATAAATAATTTTAAGCACATAATTACAAATAAGAGCAGGTTTTGGACATTACATGACTCAAATAATAAGACAAAGGAAAGGCTTAAACAAATTGTATACATATAGAAAGTGAAGGGAATTCGGGGAGGAGGGGTCCTAGGTTGGTTAGCCTACAGGATCACTCCACGCAATTTCAGGTAAACACTCCTCAATGAGGGGCTACATGTGACATTAGCGCGGAGTCATCATATCCATATCTACCCTTTCTACCCGTTAGCGGTTATTAAAGCGAGTGTTGGTTAGCGATCTCTATAATGTGCTATTACCCATCCCTTCTTTATTGTCCTGGAGGAGGTTAGAACCTCTACCTACAGGCAGTTCTAGACAGACCCCTAAGGTTTAAAGGATAAAATACTAAGGCAACAAGCAAGAACACATAGGACTTTAACAAATAAAAGCATGAAATAGTAGATAAGAGGCTCAGGTTCACCTCCACAAATAATGCATACGGCACGACTCAAACACAAACAAGGGCAGTATTATTAAACAGGATCCTAAGACATGATTACTAGGTGAGTATCAGAATATGTGAACACCTAATTTTTGACCACACCCAAATTCTATTCTATTTTAATGTAAATATTTCTTGTAGGTCATATATATATATATATATATATATATATATATATATATATATATATATATATATATATATATATATTGTGCGCGTGTGTGTGTATGTATTCATATACTTATAGACCATTTTGTTTTATTTGTAAAGAGAAAAAGAAAATTTACAAAAAATATTTAGTTTCTTTAATTAGAATTTTAATAAGTAAGCTATGGAATGTTTCTTAGTATCTTTTAAAGTACATGTAAATATATAATTTTTCTACAATATAAAAAATATTGGTTAATCTTCTTATCTTCATAATTTAATAAACTACAAAAAAAAATGAAATAAAAGAAAAAGAAGCACACAAAATGAAGTTAACTTACTTGTAGAATAGATAAAGTTTGGCAAAAGAAAAAGGTAATTTTCATATTTTTTTCAACTCCCCACAGCACTCCTCACGTCGTCCCAACCCCGTACCCCATTTTCCTTCACGCACACACACGAACCCACATCGCCACTCTTCCTTTTTCATCAACACAAATTCTATATATAGCTCAAACAACACATACACGGATAGAGGAGAGAATGGAAGAAGAATATTCTGGAAAAGAAAGAAATTTTGAACAAAAGATAGAAACAAAATTGAGAGGAAAAATGCATTTTTCAAAGAGAAAGATATTCTGGACAGTTTTCTTTATTCGAGTACTTTGATTTTTGTTGTTTCTGGTCGTGGTTCTCCATTTTCTATTCATCCGAGTGATCTTTCGGAATTGAAGTATTTGTAGTGAAGTTTCATTTCAACTATTGAAAAGATCTTGCTTATCCAAGGTGCAGTACTATATTTTCTTGTCTATTCTAAATTTTTTTTAGTATTATGAACTAAAGTTTTGTTGAAGAACTTGTAAGAAATGTGTTATATTTTATGTTTCAGATTCCTACGTAATGGATTTTATGTTACTAAATCAAAACTTGAATGATTAAGTTATTTAAATTATTATGTCAAATAATGTGTTTACTAGTAAAGTTTCTCAGTTCTAATAAAAAGCATGGGTAAAGATTTTTATTAGTTTCTTTTCTTCCGAAATTGTTTGAACTCAAATGGTCGATCTTCACTCTTTTGCGATGAGATATATTTGTTAAATGCTCTAAAGTTGTCTTAGTCCTACGGTTAGAGTTGCTGAAATTTCTTAGTGCTTACATGCTGTTATATATTAAATGGTTGTAATTTTAACTTTCACAACAAGTTATTTACACAAAATAATATGATTTCTAATTATTTATTTTTATTTTTATGAAGATCCAGTGATGAATTGCATAAGTACTTCTTTAAAGTTTCTAGATTAAAACAAAAAAATAATAATGATAATATACAAATACAAATACAAATCTCGAATCTAAAAGAGACAAAATAATTAAATATTTTAAATACGCTATTAGCCCATGTGTTCCTGCCCGAACCTTGGATTAATATACTTAAATAATAAAAGGATTAGGTGCGCATCCCGCGTCTCGATACCTTTGAATTTAAAATAATTAAGTTTTGACCTTGTGTACATTTCGTACCTTGGTTTAACATTCAATTTCAAAGAATACCTTGTGTGCGTACCGCATCTTGTTGAACACAATTAATAAAATGCAATAACCAATTAAGTGGTAATAAAAAAAAATACAATAAAATACAAGAATAGCCAAAAATTAATTTAAGCCTTACATTAGTCAATAAAAGCGACCGTGCTATAACCACGGGACTCGAGGGGTGCCTTACACCTTCCCCTCGATCAACAGAATTCCTTACTCAGTCTTCTGTTTTGGTAGATCACAAAGTAGGAGTCAAACCTTCCTTTTGAAAGGGAATTCAAATAAAAGGTGGCTTGGAACACCAAAACTCAATTCCAAGTGGCGACTCTAAATAATAAATAAACCCTTTTCAAAACGTCGCTTTAATTGGAAAAACTCTTTTAACTCAACCTCGTAATCGGTTGTGTGAAAACAAAGAGGTGTGACAGCTATGACGACTCCATTGGGTATAATTAATAAGAATTCTAGCTTTGCATATTTATTTTTATTTGGCTTTTATCATGTCTTGGATGTTATTGTATTTGGGCGCATAATGTGCTATTTGTCACTTATTTACCGCTTTAATTTTTATTTGAACTATGATATAAATTGTATCCTCTCTCGCACCCCTCTGAGTCTTCTGATAGGTAGCTATGTTGTGTTTGCCTACCAGCATTACACAATTTCTGTTTTGAGATAAAATCAGTTAGCCTACCAGCTTCTGGTGAAGGATTTAATCACACATGTTTAGGCGGGAGAGCCGTTAGCTAGCCAGTGCTGTTCTACTACTGGTGATGCTTGACGCTCCTCGGCTCGGGTTGTCCACCCCAGTAAGCCAGGTGTAGATACCATCTCCTTTAGGATTTGGAAACTTAGAAGAACAAGCCACAAGCAATGAATATCCCTAGTAGGTACGCTTTATTTGCATCATGTGCATTGGACTTAACGGGACTCGGCACAGGGGCCGGGCCCGTCTAGGATATGTACCAATTTTTCGGACCAACATGTTCATCTTTGTGTGCTATAAGTAACATTATTTGCGAGACTTCACTCAAATGTTGACCGGCATTAGGATAGATTGATTGAACAGAGGAGAGAGAAAAAGAAAATTTCTCCCAAGTTTTCATAAAGTACCCATTTTTATTATATAAAATTTTGAAGGGTTTTTAAAATTATAATTTTCAAAATAGTTTGTTCTATAGTTATTTTTAATACTACACTGGTCTGATTCTCACCGGATGTGAGATACGTAGGCAACCTTAATCGGGTCCGGCCCCCACTTTTTAAAAATCCAAAAATATTTTCTTTTAAATTCTTCTCCAAATCCAAAAATATTTTCGTTCTTCTTCAAGAGTTTTTCTTTCGAAAATTCCCAAAAAAAAAAATTAAAAACCAAAAAAATATTTTCTTTATTCTTTAGAAGTTTTTCCTTAGAAAATATCCTAAAAGAAAGAATTAGTTTATTTGCTTTATTCTTAATCTTTCCGAACTACGCAAGATCTGATTTATGTCTCCACATGATACGTAAGCAACCCACATCCGGTTCGATCGAATCATTTTAAAAAAAAGTGGTTAAAAAAAGAATAAAAAAAAGAAAAGAGAGTGTTTATTCTAACATTCTTGTTATTTTGAAATAAAAGCTAATTAAAGGTGGTCGGTTTGTTGGTTTGCAATGGCAAGTCACGCAAACAATCCAAGATCCTCGAAAATAAAAGCATCTTCTCAACAAATGGAACAAGTACCATTGTTGTTGATCCAAGATCAAGAGAAGACAAGTAGGCAAGTTGGCGGTAAAAAATAAAGGCAAATGTGGAATTTAATTTACCAGATTTGAGCAATTGAACATGTCCTGCTCGGGATGATTTGATGACGAGGGATTTGATCCAGTATTGAAAGTCATAGTAGTCATTGCCGCGACAGAAGAGAAATAAAAAAGGGTGCCAACCTAGAAAGCCCTATCAGACGGGAGTCTTGGTAGTCGGTCTTGCTATCTTTTCTGCCTTTCGAATTTTTTCAGTGTGTCATCCAAATATTTTTACTTTACTGTCTTACATTCTGATGTAAACCCTTATATATATATTTTTTTTAAAAAATATTCAAATAAATAAAATCAATATTTCATCATCCATGAATGTCTCATTTCTTAATCTTGTCACCTTTTTTATTCTCTTTTCAGTTTTGTAAATGCAGATTTTAATAACATGACATACTTGCGGGCTTCATGCCCAAATCCTAAGACGCTGTTAGATTTCAAAATAATGAATCAAGAAGCAGAATGTGTTGAAGATAAGGAGTGTAAGAAGATAAATAGAGAATTGGAACAGTAAGCCTAAATCAAATTCAAATGAAGCCGCTCTTACTTGATTGGTTTATGGCACTGAAGTCGTGATACCAGTAGAAGTTTAAATTCCTTCCCTTCGGATCATTCTTGAAGCCGAGATCTAGGATGAAAATTGAGTCAAGACCCGATTGAAACATTGTCTTTGATTGATGGAAAGTGATTGGCCAGAGGCTACCATGGACAGTTGTACAACAAAGAATAGTCCATGCTTACAAGAAGAAAGTATGGCCCAAGAAATTTGAAGTGGGGCAACTCGTCCTGAGACATATTCTCCCGCACCTTGAAGAAGCTAAGGAAAAATTTTCTCTAGATTGCAAAGGTCCATATATTGTAACAAGAGTATTGCCAAATGGAGCGATGTATTTGGGAGACATCGAAGGAAGTGTCCCCGAGACAACAGTCAAATCAGATGCAGTCAGAAGATACTATGTTTGACTCACTACTCGGTGTTAACATTCTTGAATTGGGATGACGAAGGCTTTCTTTCTCACTACCCAAACACCATTAACCTATTTGCAAACACTTTGTGCCGGTTCCCTATCTTTGATTATCCTCTTTGGAATCTGGAAGTTATAATTAAATGACAAAGAAAAGAAAAAAAGAAAAAAGAAAAAAGAAAAAAAACAAAAAACAAAGAAAAAGAAAAGCAAAAAAAAAAAGCAAAAGAAAACAAAAAAATAATAATAAAAAAATGGAGTTCCCTGAACTACGTTCGACTTGATTCCGAAAGGATACGTAGGCAGTCTCTCTCTAAGGTTCAGTCACACTAAAATAAAAATCCAAATTCCCCAAAAAATGAAATTGGGGTAGATATTATAATGTTTCAGCAATGGTTTTGCCTGAAAGGTTCCAAAGTTGTAATTCAATCCAAATTCTTTTTACCCAAATCCTTTCAAGTCCTTCCGATCAATCGGCGAAAATGTTTATAGAATTAGAGGATACAATCGTTTGGGTCTGATGCAACCAAATGAGAGAAATAAAATGAGAGAGTCCTATTGGTGAAAACCCTCATAGGCACTGTAGGACGATAGTGAGTAGAGAAAATAAAAATGAGAGAGTATTATTAGTAAAAACCCGCAAAGGGCACTATAAGACGATGGTGAGAAGAGAAATGAGAAAGATCAGCTAGTGAAAACCCGCAAAGGGCACTGTTGATCGAAAAGAGGATCCACGCAGGCGTAGCATCAACATAATCATGATCAAGGTTTCCCGCTTTCAAGTCGAACATTGTGATGAGTTTCTGAGAATGGGACGGTTTATACAGATTAGGCATCCAGTCCAAAAGGCATGTCATGTTCATTGAAGTCTGCATGTACTCCCCTCATAGTGCTGTAGCATCCACGCAGAGGTGTCCCATTCGGGGGAAAGAAATACGGACTTATCTGGGAGTACATGCAGACTTCAATGAACATGACATGCCTTTTGGACTGGATGCCTAATCTGTATAAACCGTCCGATTCTCTGAAACTCATCACAATGTTCGACTTGAAAGCGGGAAACCTTAATCATGATTATGTTGATCATGATTATCTTGATCATGATCAGTCCCATGCTTTATTTTTGAATATACTTTATTCCATTGTTTTTGTTTTATTTTCTTTGAATCCCATTTGGTCTAACTTTGTTCCGAAAATAAAGCAAAGAAAAGATGGCAAGACCGATCTACAGGGTTCTCGTCTGAACCGAGCTGATATATTCAAAAGGTGCCCCAACCTCGACAAAGACATCAAGTTGACCCCGACTGTCTATGATTGGCCGATGCTTTGAAATGAAAAACTTTGAAAGAAGTCAAAAGTGAAATTCCCACAAAGGCAAAATAAAGTTGAAAAAGGTTAAGTACCGCCATGGTAAAGTTTGGGAAAGTCAAAGGTTCTCTGGGGTCAAAAATAAAATTGGTATTCAAGAAATAATCGTTGCAGTTGAAATCATTAAAAAAGATGAGCCGAGATCAAAAGACTGAAATAATCAAGGCCACAAACCGACCACCATTTTAAAACTAACAAATTTTTCTTTGTTCAGAATAGGAACGGAACAATTTTAGGAACCAGTTCGTGAAAAGACGAACACCACCCAGTGAAGTTCTCAAATCCTTGATTTTTTTTCTTTTCAATATACATGGAATTATTTTATTTTTAGTTTCATTGTAGGGAACCAATACCATATCTTCAATACAGGGTAATACATCCCCTGGTTGCATTATTTTCTACATAGGGTACGGCATCCTCTAGTAGCATTTCAGAGTGCCACAAGCCTCATTTTGCTGCCAACACAAGGTACTATATCCCCTGGTTGCATTATTTTCTACATAGAGTACGACATCCCCTAGTAGCATTTCAGAGTGCCACGAGCCTCATTTTGTTGCCAACACAAGGTACTACATCCCCTGGTTGTATTATTTTCTGCCAACATAGGGTACTACATCCCCTGGTTGCATTATTTTTTGCCAACATAGGGTACGACATTCCCTAGTTGCATTTCAGAGTGCCACGAGCTTCATTTTGTTGCCAACATAGGGTACTACATCCCCTGGTTGCGTTATTTTCTACATAGGGTACGACATTCCCTAGTAGCATTTCAGAGTGCCACGAGCCTCATTTTGTTGCCAACATAGGGTACTACATCCCCTGGTTGCATTATTTTCTGCCAACATAGGGTACTATATCCCCTGGTTGCATTATTTTCTGCTAACATAGGGTACGACATCCCCTTATTGTATTTCAGAGTGCCACGAGCCTCATTTTGTTGCCAACACAGGGTACTACATCCCCTGGTTGTATTATTTTATACATAGGGTACGACATCCCCTAGTAGTATTTTAGAGTTCCATGAGCCTCATCTTATTGCCAACACGGGGTACTACACCCCCTAGTTGCATTATTTTCTGCCAACATAGGATACTACATCCCCTGGTTGCATTATTTTCTACCAACATAGGGTACGACAACCCCTAGTTGCATTTTAAAGTGCCACGAGCCTTATTCTGTTGCCAACACAGGGTACGACGTCCCCTAGTAGCATTTCAAAGAGCCACGAGCCTCTTCTTATTGCAAACACAGGGTACTACATTCCCTGGTTGCATTTTTATTTTTCTACATAGAGTGCGACATCCCCTAGTATCATTTCAAATAGCCACGAGCCTCATTTTATTACCAACACAGGGTACTACATCCCCTGGTTGCATTTGTATTTTCTACATAGGGTACGACATTCCCTAGTAGCATCCCAGAGTGCCACGAGCCTCATCTTATTGCCAACACAGGGTACTAGATCCCCTGGTTGTAGTTCTTATTGCAAACATAGGGTACGCCATTCCCTAGTAGCGGTTTAGAATGCCACGAGCCTCATCTTATTGCTAACACAGGGTATTACATCCCATGGTTGCATTTTTGTTTTTCTACATAGGGTACGACATTCCCTAGTAGCATCCCAGAGTGCCACGAGCCTCATCTTATTGCCAACACAGGGTACTATATCCTCTGGTTGCACTTCTTGTTGCAAGAATAGGGTACAACATTCCCTAGTAGCATCTCAGAGTGCCACGAGCCTCATCTTATTGCCGACACATGGTACTACATCCCTTGGTCGCATTACTTTCTACCTACATAGGGTACGACATCCCCTAGTAGAATCTTAGAGTGCCACGAGCCTTATCTTATCGTCAACACAGGGTACTACATCCCATGGTTGCCTTCCTTCTTGTTAACACAGGGGTACGTCATCCCTTATTATTTAAAAAGCGCATGTTTTTTAATTCTTTATTCTGCAATAGCAAAGATAGTTTCATGTGTTTTTAATAACTCACAAAAATTTTCTAGTGCAAACTGGGGAAGAAAATGTTTGTTTGTTTTGTTTATTTGTGTTGGCTTGTAGGTTTTTCTACAAAGCACGGATTGGATGTGCAAAGAAATAAGATTTCAGTTCTTTCCAGAGAAAGTGGAACGTTTGATCTCAATACCAGGCGCAATCAGCTTTGGCGTAATGCATATAGAGACATATGGTCAAGATCTTTCTTCCCATCATCGGATCAAGAATCAAGCCTGGGAGAATATTTCATAGTCTATTGCATCAAGAGTATCAAGTTTCAATCCAAAGTCACTGGGATAAGCAAGTCAAGAATCAAGACAAGACTCCAGATGGCATTTAGATATGAATTTTGTAACTCTTAAATTTCAAGAATATGTAATTTTCTTTTCATTTTGATGTAATAGTAGGAACCGTAGATTGCAACCTCGATGGAACATCACTCAACTCTCCCTCTAAGTATACTCCATCACTTTTTTTTTACTTGAACTACACGTGACCTGATTCCCTTATAACCCGGGATATGTAGGCTGCTAAAAAATAAGGCTCAGTCACATCTTTTTCTTTTCTCTTCTTTTTCTTTTTAAATAATAGTGAGGTCAAAAATCAGTTACCTTGTTCATTTTCTTTGCCCGAAAACTCTTCGTGTTTCCAAGCAAAGAGGGGCATGCTGTGAACACCTAATTTTTGACCACACCCAAATTCTATTCTATTTTAGTGTAAATATTTCTTGTAGGTCTAATCTTTCTTATATATATATATATATATATATATATATATATATCCTTATAGACCATTTTGCTTTATTTGTAAAGAGAAAAAAAATTTACAAAAAATATTTAGTTTCTTTAATTAGAATTTTAATAAGTAAGCCATAGAATCTTTCTTAGTATCTTTTAAAGTACATGTAAATATATAATTTTTCTATAATATAAAAAATATTGGTTAATCTTCTTATCTTCATAATTTAATGAACTACAAAAAAATGAAATAAAAGAAAAAGAAGCACACAAAATGAAGTTAACTTACGTGCAGAATAGATAAAGTTTGGCAAAACAAAAAGGTAATTTTCATATTTTTTCCAATCCCCAAGCACTCCTCACGTCGTCCCAACCCCATACCACATTTTTCTTCACGCACACACACGAACCTACGTCCCCACTCTTCCTTTTTCATCAACACAAATTCTATCTAAAGCTCACACAACACATACATGGATAGAGGAGAGAACGGAAGAAGAATATTCTGGAAAAGAAAGAAATTTTGAACAAAAGATAGAAACAAAATTGAGAGAAAAAATGCATTTTTCAAAGAGAAAGATATTTTGGACAGTTTTCTTTATTCGAGTTGTTTGATGTTTGTTGTTTCTGGTCGCGGTTCTCCATTTTCTATTCATTCGAGTGATATCTCGGAATTGAAATATTTGTAGTGAATTTTCATTTCATCTATTGAAAAGATCTTGCTTATCCATGGTGCAGTACTACATTTTCTTGTCTATTCTAAATTTTTTTTGGTATTATGAACTAAAGTTTTGTTGAAGAACTTGTAAGAAATGTATTATATTTTATGTTTCAGATTCCTACGTAATGGATTTTATGTTACTAAATCAAAACTTGAATGATTAAGTTATTTAAATTATTATGTCAAATAATATGTTTACTAGTAAAGTTTCGTAGTTCTAATAAAAAGCACGGGTAAAGATTTTTATTAGTTTCTTTTTTTCCGAAATTATTTGAACACAAATGGTTGATCTTCACTCTTTTGGGATGAGATATATTTGTTAAATTCTCTAAAGTTGTCTTAGCCCTACGGTTAGAGTTGCTGAAATTTCTTAGTGCTTACATGCTATTATATGTTAAATGGTTGTAGTTTTAAATTTCACAACAAGTTATTGACACAAAATAATATGATGGCTAATTATTTTTTTTATTTTTATGAAGTTCCAGTGATGAATTGCATAAGTACTTCTTTAAAGTTTCTAGATTAAAACAAAAATAATAATAATAATGATAATATACAAATACAAATACAAATCTCGAATCTAAAAGAGAAAATAATTAAATATTTTAAATACGCTATTAGCACATGTGTTCATGCCCGAACCTTGGATTAATATGCTTAAATAAAAAAAAGGATCATGTGCGCATCCCCGCGTCTCGATACCTTTAAATTTAAAATAATTAAGTTTTGACCATGTGTACATTTCGTACCTTGATTTAACATTCAATTTCAAAGAATACCTTGTGTGCGTACCGCATCTTGGTGAACACAATTAATAAAATGGAATAACCAATTAAGTGGTAATAAAAAAAAATGCAATAAAATACAAGAATAGCCAAAAAGTGATTTAAGCCTTACATTAGTTAATAAAAGCGACCGTGCTAGAACCGCGAGACTCGAGGGGTGCCTTACACCTTCTCCTCGGTCAACAGAATTCCTTGCCCAGTCTTCTCTTTTCGTAGACCATAAATTAAGAGTCAAACCTTCCTTTTGACAGGAAATTCAAATAAAAGGTGACTTGGAACACCAAAACTCAATTCTAAGTTGCGACTCCAAATAATAAATAAACCCTTTTAAAAACGTTGCTTTAATTGAAAAAACTCTTTTAACTCAACCTCGTAATAGGCTGTGTGGGAAAAAAGAGGTGTGACAGAACATAAGAGATATGCAGATTGGTTTAGAACTCAGAAGCAGGTTCCCCATCGGTTTGCCTACTTATTTTAAGCCTGTTAAACATTAAGCAACAAATACAAAGAGGCAGTTTTAAGACATAAAAGAATTGGTTACCTAAGGCTTGCCTAGGCATGGGATAGTGCATAGTTGTTACCAGAATTATTAAAGAAAACTGTTATAAATTGTTTTACCTAATCATGTCGTTCTAGGTGTCACAAAATACATGATCATTACCAATTTGTTTAAAAACAGGGAGAGATTGTTCATATCCCTTTTCATGCTTCAGTAGTTTAACTAGGTGTAGTCTAAGAGGGTGTGAACGATATCCTAAAATAAGGTATCTAATATGCACACAAAGTGATTTATATGCAGGATTCCTAAAGCAGGATTTCTAAATGCATAGCATGATTGCAAAGTTTCCTAAAGCAGGATTTCTAAATGCATAGAAGGTTAGAGCATTGTAGAGCATGATTTCAAGTGGGCAGGAGAAACAGTTTATTTAGTGTCGTTTATCCTAAAGTAGGATTTCTAAGTGATAACAAGAATGTCAAAGTGAAATGCCGAAAACAGTATACATAAAACATAGGGAGCATGGTATCTAATGCATGATATGCTTTGTACTTATTAGTCATAAACATGAATTCTATTGCGCATATAGGGAATGTAAACCTAAAAGCATAGTTTCTACCTTTTGATATCTATAACATGTGTAGCTACCCTTCCCTTTTCACTAGCCATACCCAACATCTGTTTACAACAATTATTACAAAATATTGTCGAATGAATTATATAAGAAGATAGGAAAAACAAGAAGTTACACTATAGGGAGCCTACAAATAAGCCCAAATTTCCAAAATTTCCAATGCCAGATTATCTCATAGCCTTTCACATAATCCGGGTATGTCAGAGTTTTCTAAGGACCTCAAGGGATCCCGGACAGTGCTTACACCCAGATTTTGTAACCATAGTTAAGTAAGTGCAGTGTGGAAGGGTCGATTCTAATGTATCAGAGTTCAGAGGGATATCATAGGGATCCCTAAGCAGTCTCACATTAGAGGGGCAGAACCTAAGAGTCGATGTGAGAGTGCTTGACATAGTTTTGAAAAAGATTTAAGTAGGAAAACAGTTTGAAAAGAGACTTGTTTGAAATAGTTTTGTAAAAACAATAGAGGGAGTTATTCAATAAGACAGTTTTGAAAAGATTAAAACAATTAACAAACAACAAACCAAACACAGAATCACAAGAGGTTCGTCAGCACCCAAAGACACAGAATCAAAATAGGTTTAGCACCAAAAACATTAACTCAGGGGGTAATGGGGGATTGGGGACATGTATAGAGCACCTAATGGTGAACAAATAGTAGGCAAAGATGCACATAGGTATAGAATCAGAGAAGTCCTAAAAGGGGTTCAAGGAATTAATGTATAACATGAACTTCAGAATTAACACAGAATCAAATAAACTTAGGATGGGCAACAACTATGCACAGAAAGGTTCATGTCAGAAATTAGAGAAACATAAGTAAGGTTGAGTCACATTGAGGTATACTACAAAAGGGTTCATAAGCAGGCTAATCCTAAGGGGTTGGACATATTCAGAAGCACTCAATAAAGAAGACAGTAAAGTAGACACGTTAGTTGCAGGTTGAACAACAAAACCATAGACAGAAACATATTAGAACATGAAAAACTGAAGAAGTAAAAGAAGCATATTGTTTTTGAAACTTGAATCGAAATCAGAACATACCAATGAAGAAGACAGCAAGCACAAAGTGAAGGAGAACACAATAGTTAGCCTTGGCTTGCAGCCGGCTAACATAGAACAATAGTAGGTAACAAAGAAAGATAGTAGAAAGTTTTGAGAGTGTGAGAGAGCTTTGAACCAATGTGTTCGTGTGTTGTGTTAATGAAAGTGCAGTGTATTTATAGTTTTAAAAACAGGCAGCAAATAAGGTAAAAATCAGGGTTCAGCAATAATTATGGAACTATGTATTAATTAGAATCAAATCAGTATACGAACTTCCCTTAATTAATGAGTTAAAATTCAAACGGTAATAAGAAGTGATAAATAAGGAATGAAATCATGTAAGACTTAACATGACACATAAGGAAATAAGCCTAGTACAGAGCATGTAATAGAGGCTAGGTTCAAAAAATTCTAATTAAGGAAAATGTTTAAGAATCAATTGGACAGCATAATCAACCACAAAATAAGGCAAGAAAATATGTAGCGGTTGTAATGAGTAGAGAACAGAGTATACCAATCACAGGGAATTAGGGATTCCATTAGAAGGTAACACTGACCAAAGAAAAGTATCACAACTGAACGAAGCAAACATAACACAAACAAGAATAGGGTAAGAAAATCACACAAATCCGGGATTCAAATAAAGGGATGGTACTGATGAGAGGAATGTCATGACCCGGATTTTCCACCATCAGGAATCGTGATGGCGCCTACTGTTGGAGCTAGGCAAGCTAAACACCTACACCTTTTGAACAACAACAACACAACAGTAATAGCTATAATAAAACTTTAAATGAAAGCGGAAGTCTTTTATAACATAAGTAAATGAAAAATCCAAAATGCGGAAGTTTAATATTCTACTACCCAAGACTGGAGTCGCTATCTCACGGACTACTAATGAATACTACAAATAAGTCTGAATAGAAAGAAATACACAGTGTCTGTCTCGATACAATGAAAACAAATAAAAGATATAGAAGAAGGGACTCCGGCCTGCGAACGCTAGCTAGGATACCTCGTACTCCCTGGGCTGAAGTCAGCTCCCACTCGATGTGCTACCGCTGTGGTCCAAAAGCTGCTCCGGTACCGTGATCTATGCAAAAAGCATAGAAGTGTAGCATCAGCGCAACCGACCCCATGTGTTGGTAAGTGTCTGGGCTAACCCCGGCGAAGTAGTGACGAGGCTAGACAGGACTACTAAATCAACATGTGCAGTTCAATATATATGTATGCAATATAAGGCAAGAAATACCGAAAACTAAACAGTTAACAGGGAAGGGAAACATGCTATGGGGAAGTACAATCCGGATAATAGAGTCATCAACTTAAATAAGAAAACAGGGGCACAAAAATAATTAGCACAGACAAGAAATCCAACAGTTGCACGGCATCAACCTTCGTGCTTTTACTCTCATCCTCACCCAAAGCAATCAAACAAAATGCACGGCATCACCCTTCGTGCTTTTCTCACAAAATCTCTCATTTCATGGCACGGAATGACCCTTCGTGCATAATATAATCAACAATGGCACAGAATGTCCCTTCG
>MU769295.1:1671-45549 GCA_026770625.1 Nicotiana glauca
ACCTGTTATAAACATCGTTCCAAGTGGTTGCGGGAAATTCACGAAGGCTTTCTTTAAGCCTTCTCGTGGCTTCCGAACTTTTGTCATTCAAATTACTTGCAAAAGCTATCGCTGCCCAATTATCTGGTACACGAGGTAAAGTCATTCTTTCACGTTGGAATCTATCAACAAAATCTCTGAGCAACTCAGAGTTCCCTTGTTTGATTTTGAAGATATCCTCCATTCTTTTCTCGACCTTTTGAGCTCCCGAGTGTGCTTTAATAAAAGAATCTGCAAGCTCAGCAAAAGAATTTATAGAATTTTCAGGTAAAAGAGTATACCAGGTTAATGCACCCTTGGTGAGCGTCTCCCCAAATTTTTTGACCAATACTGATTCAATTTCTTGTTTGGTCAAATCGTTGCCTTTCACTCCTGTTTACGTGGTCACGTAGGTCCGTTGTACCATCATATTTTGGGATGTCGGGCATTTTGAATTTTTTTGGAATTTGTAGGGGAGCAGCACTTGGTTTCCAAGGCTGTTGTGAGTATTTATCCACGTCTACTCCTATTATCACAGGCAGAACTCCAGGGATTTGCTCGATACGCTCGTTTTTCTCCTTGAGCTGTTTCTGCAAGGTTAGTACTAAATTTTGAAGATGAAAATTATCTGAATTACCTGGTTCTCCTTCTTTTGAATCACTGGGGGTTGCTCCATTACCAAAATTAACTAGACCAGAGCGGGGGTTTTCCAACGTGTTGTTATTAGGCGTTGTTGGCGCAGCAGGCAATTGACTAACTAAAGCTTCCAAAGCTTTGTCAATTCGTGCATCAATTATTTTTGTAAAAGTTCATCTCTTGTTTCAACTCCTCCGTCAGCATGTTCAGACATATCATTAGGAGTTCCTTCTCGAGATCCACGTGGAGAAGCTTGAGGGATCACATTATTGAGTTCATCGCCCTCCACTTGATGGATCTGATTTTCCTGATTGTTGTTGTCATTGTTGTTTGATATGATGTTTACAATGGGTAGAATGTAACTTCAGAAAGAATAGATTATCAGATTCCCGGTAACGGAACCAATTTGTTTAACCAAAAAATAATAATTTGGTCAAAGCTAGAATTTAAGATAAGAAATCGGGTTACTGATAATCAAGAGACCAAAAAGAATAATAGGCTTTCTGAGAATAAGAATAAGCAGTAAAGAAATTTGTATTTCAATATGATGTGGATGATATTTCGTGTCCTTACAAATGATGAGACTTCCTCCTTTTATAGCTAATAAGGAGTAACGGCTCACTTCCTTAGTCTAAATAAGAATAATAACGGACATTTAATGAGTCGTTACACAATCATTGCTATTAAATGTCAGTTTACTAACGTATTCGGTATTTAATATTGTATTTGGACTAATTTTCGTCATCAGATTCATATCTTTTGAATCCTTACAAATCCCTGGTCTTAAATGCCTTATTTAGATACGAGATACGTATCTGAATTGCACCCCGTGCCTGTTTTGAGTTCTTCTTCTCGTGTTTTTCAATTAATTATTGTTTGTTGACCTTTTGACCAATCCACGTGTCATGCCACGTCATCTTTAATATAAACTATGTTTTTTTCCCAATACAACACCAAGGTCATGAGGAAAAAGTATGTCGTTGGAGGATCGAGGAAAACAGGGATGACGTAGATCGAGTGATTGAAGAGGAAGAACTGGGCAATCACGACAAGTTAGTAGGGGATGTCAGGGATTTTCTTAATTCCAAAAGAGCTGGGCAATTGGAAGATGAATCTGCAAAAGAACAGCAGGCTTCACAAAGTGGAATAGAAATTGTTCCAGCTGCCAAGGAAAGTCATGTAGGTATAGGCTCTAAGGGTGCTGATAATCGTGTAGGGGCAACTGTTAAAATTGGTAAGGAGTTGGCTGCTAATGACCAAGTCTCTAAGGGTCAACAACAGAAGAATAATGGGTTATTAAATAATGTCAATTCTCCAAGTGTCAAGGATGTTAATCCACCTGTGCAAACATCTGATAATCTGCAATCAATTGCAATTGTTGCATCAGCTGCAGCAAATTTAATGGAGCTTGTTGATCGAGATGATAAGTCTATGCTATTTAAGGCTAAGGATCAAAGAGATATGGGGCATAGTTCAGGTGTTAAGACTTCAAAGATTGTAACAGAAGGAGTGGTAAAAAAAAATAGGCAGTATAATAACTGGGCATACTGCAGTACCATTGGACTGTAATTATGGTGACGCCCAGGTTTTCGGAGGAGAAGCCAGGAATAATATGGTAGAGGTATTGGAAGAAAAGACTAGTAATCTAAAGGTTGATGATAAGGGCACTGATCAAAACAAAAAAGGAGAAGTTTGGAACATGGTAACCACCAGGAAATCTCCATCAAAGAAAGGGCAGTCACCAAAAAACAGTCCTAAGGTGTTCGGCCTAATGCACAAATAGAATCTGGAAAACATTTAGCTGTTGTGGTGTCAAATTCTGAAGTTACTGTTCAATTGAATGGTACAAGTGATTGAGTTGTTGCTGTGGGTTCATCTACTGCTCAATTTGAACCTAATGCACAAAATGAGAAGGCAAAGGATGATCGAGGAGTCTCCAGTAATTCACAAGCTACAGTTTTGGCTTGACTTCATAAGGCTGTGACTGCAGATCATGCAACTTTGTCTAGTGATCTTGTGGCAGACGCAGAAGATACCCAGCTTCTAAGAAACATGCTGGAATAACGGAAGCTATTACTGATGCTTCAAGGCAAGGTGAAGCTGGGATAAAGATTAATGGTGTAGGTGTAGAGAAGAAAAACCAAGCTGGAGATGATAAGAAGTTGAAGGATACCTCTGACTCTACTGTTTTTGCTGGTGACAAAATGGTTGATGATTTGGTCGAGCAGCAAATTTTGCAAAATGAAATAGGAAAGCAAGGTGCCAATTCTAAAAATGGGAAAATGATGAATCGAGCAGCTTATGGCCCTCCTGTACGTGAGACCTCAATGATGGAGAAGCAACAAGGAATGTCAATAGGTGATACAACAGACCATGTGAATTCCAAGCGAACAGTACCTGCAGTAGTTCCTACAAATAGGCAAACTAATACAGCACCTAGAGTTTTGACAACTACTGGTGCATTGATTACAGAAGTGGATTTAGGTACTCCTTCATCTACAATTGGAGATCGACCTTACACAGTTGTTGGTGAATCAGATGGTAAAGGTGCAACCCTTGGAGATACTGCTTCTCTTGTTGTTGATCGAGCACATATGGAAAAAGCAATAACAGCTACACAATCGTGTAAGGAAGCTCACACCCATCCAGTACATAAAAATGCTTTTGGGATGAGAAAGCAGATGATTTATCAAGATTCACCATCAAATAACATTCAGCCAAAGTCCCCATGCAGTGTAACAGAACAGCAAAAGGCCAACTTTACTAGTGCGCAATCAGTCATAATCACTGAAGACAATATACAGTTGATGGACAGAAATGCTGCAAACATGGATCGCAACAGCTCCTTGACTCAAACAACTGTCAAGTTAAATACACTTGATTCACAAATTTTGACGAATATAAATCTATTGCAATCTTTCACTGGAAACCAATCTCCAATTCCAATTTTGCAACTCAACAAAGCAGTTTCCATAAAGTCTTCTGCAGTATCCAAAAGCCGGGTAGATTAGTGCGATATGGAGATAGATAAGGCAAAAGAAGATGCTTCTGCGATTGGTAAATCTCCAGTACAGCAACACAAAGGTACATGCACTCCAGGACAATTCAATGCTGGAAGGCAGCAACTGATTACAGACCATGAACGGACATTATTGGAAGCTTTGGACAGTCCAAAACCTCAAAGATGTGCATTCTCAGCTGGCTCAAAAATGACTTCACAAAAGCTGAAAGTTTCAGTGCCAAAGAGACATGAGCCATGCAGTGCAAAGAGATTGAAGAGGCATGAACCATTGTGGATGGTTTTACAAGATGAAGTTAATCAAAAACTTGAGGCCAACTTACGTAATACCAGCTCCGACGAAGCAAAAGAAGATGAATTGATTGAATCTTGTCCGGAGGAGGCGACTATCTCTCCAAAGAATAGTGAGAAAAGGAAGGTGACTCAAGAAATAACACTCAGGCAACTACCAATGAGAGCTGCAAAGCAAAAGGGAGTTGCCACCTCCGCATTTACGAGGTCCAATAGATCTGAGAAGAAATGAAGAATTTTGAAGATTATTTGAAGGCGGTTACAGAGAATTTTAAGGAAGTTCACATGGTAGAACTCACAGGTTTGATAAATGAGGGGCAAGACACAAATTTCTACATTGTTTTAGTTTTTTATTTTTGAAGCATCATCACTTGTAATATCATCATAGAGTGTGTTATAAATTTTATGGCGATCATAGAATACTTGATACTTTTAAGTTCCTACTTTTTACATGCTTGCTAGAAGATGAGATTTTTTCTTTGCCTAAGTAGGATTAGTAAGGTAAGATTAGCCCGGTTTGTGTTATATGGGTAACAATACCGGTGCTATTGTCCCCCTTATTTGTACTTTTTCTAATTGTTGTATTTTTCTTTCCTGTTATTAATAAAAAAAAATAAGCCCTAGGCGCTTGCTTAGCGGATTGCCAAAACTTTTATTGATACACCATATTGGTTTATTTTACAAAAAAATTAATACTACTCCTTCTGGCTATAGTCGAGCAAAAATGATTATTAAAGCAAGCAATGAAGGAATACTTGTGGAGTAAATGTTCTATTTCACTCTTAAAAAAGAAGAAGAGGAAAACAAGGTATATATACCTATAAAATAAATTATTGGTTCAAGAAGCTTGAGTTAAAGAAATCTACTGAGAAAAATGATGACTTAAGTGGTATTAATTATGGAATTGGAGACCGGGACCTTTAGCCCAATCTCTAGAATTATTTTCCGTGTTGAGTTATACATAGTTACTTTGGTAAAATAATCGGCTCTCATAATAAAGCTAGATGGAACAAAGTCATTACAAATATATCCTTTTACCTTACCAGCATTAAGTCTATCATTACAAGCCTGAAAAAGTCCTAAAATAATTATAGAAATTAGTGTTGATTCTACATTAATGGAGACTGACATGAAGGGCAAGCTTATGGACAAAATTTGAGAAACTCGAAATTATAATCATAATGTTATCAATCTCAAAAAGTTCATTAAAAGAGGAGTTGAAAGTTTTTGGCAAACAAAAGCAGAAGCAGAAACAAGGTATAGATTTGGTAACTTGAAAAACTTATAGGTTTTGAATTTTGTGTGAAAATTTATTTTTTTTACTTTTCTATTCTACAAGAAACAACAATTATTAATAAAATTACTGCCACGAGGACGAGCAAGTATAAAAGTGTGGGGGACTTTGATGACTATAAAATATTTATATATTTTATACTGAAAAATAAATTATTTTAAATTTTATATATATATATAATCTCATGATAAAGCAAATAAAGGAATAAAAAGAGATCACGACGCATCATGGCAATAGAAGCACGATGCATCATGGCAAAGAACCACGAGGCATCATGACAATAGAAGCACGACGCATCATGGCAAAAGAACCACGAGGCATCGTGGCACCTTATGAGATTTGATTTCTATAAAAAGGATGTCTTATTTGTGTTGAAGGAAGGAAGATCATACGTGCCTAATTAGCAACTTTTCTCTAGCTTTGGTCTTTAATTCTTTCTTTATCTCTTTCACTTTCCTCTTGTAGCTTTTGAATTTTCTAAGAGTATTGATAGTATTTTAAGAATTTCTTTCTTGTGAGATTTAAATACTCCATAATGGAGTAATCTCTTTCGTTGGGATAGTTGATGAAACTCGATATTGTTATAATATTAATATTAATTTTACTACATGCTTGACCTGAAACTTTTTAGTTATATTTCTATATTGTGCTGGAATATTAGTTTTAATTAATTATTACCACTTCTATCTATTTATTCTCCAAAGTTAGTTGTATGTCAATTTTGTAATTCTCACAAAGCAAAATTAGTATACGATAACTATTTGGTAAAATAATAGAGTGAGAATAATTCTTTTTAAGTTATCATTCCAAGTCTTTAGTCTTGCTTACTTCCATTCTAATTCTCAAGGAGGAGTTGGAGTTGGCAAGATTATTGATTTTTTTAGTAAAAAGTAATCCCAAGAGGATATTTCTATATTGTGCTGGAATATTAGTTTTAATTAATTATTAGCACTTCTATCTATTTATTCTCCAAAGTTAGTTGTATGTCAATTTTGTAATTCTCAAGAAGTAAAATTAATATATGATAATTATTGGGTAAAATAATAGAGTCAGAGTAATTCTTTTTAAGCTATCATTCCAAGTCCTTAATCTTGCTTACTTCCATTCTAATTCTCACGGAAGAGTTGTAGTTGGCAAGATTATTGATTTTTTAGTAAAAAGTAATCGCAAGAGGTTTTTGTTATCTTTTAGCATAATTCAAGCAAGAAAATTATTTCAGTTTAATCATCACGAGTCATATATCATTTGATTTACATAACCTCACGGAGTGTTATTAATTGATTATTTCTTAATGAACAAATATAATTGTATTAGCAATAAACAGTTATTCCTAAGAGAAATACATGTAGAAGCTAAGATTTTATTATTATCACGCTATCGAGTGACTTCCATGATTCCCAACTCTTTTTAAATATGAATCTTCCGAAAGTTATTTTGTTTCAACTTAAGCAATTTAAATTTTCAACAAACAAAACTTCATCAATTTGGTTTTCTCAAATAGTAGTAAGAATATTATAAGTTTGTAGCTAGATTCTCAATCTCTGTGGGACAATATCATAAACTATACTAGAATTTGATAGAGTATGAGCAGCAAAATCTTATACCCATTGGCCTTGTCAGAGCCCCCTCCTTTAGTCGGGAATATTGATGACTGGGCTAGCCAGGTTCTGCCTCACACGGTGGGGATTCGCGAGTGGCCGGCCTTTCTCAAGAAATTTGGGCTGGCATTTTCCACGGCCGATGAGTTCGTCCGCTTTTGCTTAAAAACTATTATAACTTTGTGACCGCTTGCTTGTTATAGCATTGAGTAGGAAGTGAATTTTTTAACCTTTCTTTTTCAGCTTGACCTTTGAGAAAAACGAGGGCTCCTCCTCCTGCATTTCATAAGAGGAAAGCTACTTCTTCGGAGTATGCTCCTGTTGTCTGCTTCCTTTCCGCCTTCTGCTGCGACTAGGTCGATTTGGTCGTCGATTGCATTAGCAACAGAACTCCCGACTTCCCCCTTTGTATCATTTAATAGGTTAAGAAGAGGAGTCATCACCAAGTGAGGAGAGTTTGATTTCATGCAAAAGGAGATTAGTGGATGTCAACAATGGAATCGTCCGAGCCGTGGATTCAGTAATGAGTGATCGCGAGGTAGCGATCGACGTGCTTTAAAATGACGTTGATTTCTTAGGGGCCATCTGTGGAAGTTTCGGGTGCTATGCAACGAGATGAGTTGTAGTCCTCGTGGTTGGCTGATGTTCCTTTTTCGTTTGTCGATGGGAAAGATAAGGGTGTTACCGAGGACGGCTATGAAACGGCCTCCGATCTTGACGCCGACGAGGTGCAGATGATGAGTGAAGGGTTTACCCAAGTTGACATGAGGTTGGAAGGGTCCACGCAGACCATTGTGATCCCCATAGATTCGGACTTACTAGTGAACACAGAGAGTGTGGTCCCATCCTTAGGTCCCCTTTGCTCCAACGTGAAGGGTAGAGCTCTCGAGGAACTGGACGATGCTACCCTATCAAGGAGTATAGCCGGCCTCACCCTTAGGGTAAGCTTTTTGACCTTTCTTTCGAATTCTGTGCATTGTACTTCATTCATACTTGTTGTTTGCCCTTGTTTTTTTAGACTGTGATTTTAGAAATCGAGAGTGCCCGCCAAGAGGATAGGCGCAAGGCCATTTTCCAGAAGATGGAGCAGAAGTATCGTGAGTACCGCAATAAGCACCACGAGATCTGCAGGCGGTTTGGTGAGAGTGGCAACTTCCAAGCTCTCTGAGACGAGCTGAAAGAGAAAGATGAAGAGTTTATGAGAGTCATCAAAAAATGCAACATCCTCGAGGGGGTGTTGAGGGATAAAGAAGAGAGCTCGAGGTGAGCAAAAGGGTCGAGGCCCAAGGGCTAATATAACCTATATTTAGTTATGGCCGAGGGCCGACTAGGTGTTAATTCGAATGAGGTCAAATGTAACCCCTGTTAAGTTACGGCCGAGGGACGAACATGTGTTAATTCTAACGAGGTCGAATATAACATGTGTTAAGTTATGGCCAAGGGCCAGTCAGGTGTTAATTTGAACGAGGTCGAATATAAACTTTGTTATGTTATGGTCGAGGTCCAGCCAAGTGTTAATTTGAACGAGGTCAAATATAATCTATGTTTAGTTATGGCTGATGGCCGAATGGGTGTTAATTTAAACAAGGTCGAATATAACACGATTAAGTTATAGCCGAGGGCCGAACAGGTGTTAATTCGAATGAGGTTGATCTCGTCCAAGTCACACCTCTATTCAAGGTTATGAAACAGTCGATGTAATAGTAATACCTAACAGAGTCGGGGTCGAATTCCACAAAGAGCTATGAGATTGGGATTTAGGAGTATATATTACGGTATATGAGTTTGATCTATCTTTGATTACACGTTCATAAATTTGGTTGTTTCTATATCTAAATTAAACTAGGATTGCAAATAAGTAATTTAAACTAAGAAATTGTGTTTTTGTTGTTTTTTTCAAATGATGTAAAAGGCCTAGAACTATGACCTTCACTAGGTGTTTGCCTAACGGGTTATAAACTTTAAAGCTTGTTTTGTTGATGGGGTGGTATTACAACTATCAACACTCAATACCTCTCGATAAGAAAGTGATTTTGCCCAATTTGGCTTTCTAAAGTCCAAATGGGTATTGAACAAAAAAATTGATAAAATGCTCAAGTTGAGTGTCATGATCCAAAATCCACTAAGGGTTGTGGTGGCGCCGGACACCACTGTCAGGCAAGCCAACCAACATAATTAAATTCTAGTTTTAGTACTTGCAGAAAACATTTTTCTTATACGAATAGTATTAAACAATAAAGATTTTACAAAAATAAACTTAAAGTTAATAAGGGACTTAATACTGAATAATTCAAAATTCTCCCAGAACCCAGTGTCACAAGTGTATGAGCATCTACTGATAGGGAAATAAAATATAACATATGTCCGAAATACAGTGGACAGGAAATAAATACAATATGCTAAAAGGACTACACTAGTTGCAGGTCGTCTCGAATAATGCAACTCACCAAGTCCCAGAATCATCCGCGCTGCTTCGCCCGGTAGACTGCTAGAGGTACATATACACGTGCAACAAAAATGCACGGAAGTGTAGTATGAGTACGTAAACAACGTGAACTCAATTAGTATCTCGTCTAATCTCGAAGAAGTAGAGACGAGATAGTCGACTTCGACACATACTAGTGGTCCAATAATGAGGTCAGTAATACATTAATTATGGATTTCTATAAACATGATTTTAGTCCAAATAGAAGGAAAACAAGTAAATAATTAATTCTTTTATAGGAAATTTCCAAAATTCCTTTTTCGTAATTATCCAAATATCTTCAAGCCATGAGAAGGCAATAATAACTTAATTAAGTTCAAGGCAGCAATACAAGCATGAGCATATTATGCCAAGGCGACGGCCCGATCCAATAGAAATAAATTGTGCACTTGCCGAGGGTTGACGACACGCCTATAGATGCATCTATTTAATCTGTCGAGGCGTTCGGCCCATTCCAAAAATAAACACACACAAACAGACAGTCAATCAAGAAGTCAACATGGAGCAATTATTCAAAGAAAGGCCAATTATATTTATTAATTTAGGAAAAATGAAGTTTAAACCCTTTTAGAAATTCGTTTACTGATTCGGTGTGGTTTAAGCAGTTCAATATATCAATAGGTTCATAAATAATCCAAGTATAGCATGCTTTTGGGTCCTAACTCAAATATATGATTTTCTCTTACTTCTATACTCAAAATCGTGATCAAAATTCAAGGACACTAATTTTCTAGGTCCTCCCTTAAACCCCAAGTTTTTCTACAATTTTCATGCCCAAATCCATGTATAAACCTTGTATTTAACTCAAAGCTAGCATAAATTACTTACCTCATAACAAGTGACGAAAATGGCGCCTCAAAGCTGCTCCCTATCAACTCAAATGGGAGAAAAATGGGGTTGAAATGAACTCAACCCCGAATTTTAAAGACCTCACTGCTCCAGACATTTCCGCTACTACGGAATTATTTCAGCTTATGCGGTCAAAACGCCGCTTCTGCGGCTCCTTCCCAAGCCGCCCAGCTTCCGCTTCTGCGCTTCCTTTTCCGTAGTTGCGGTCCCGCATCTGCAGCTCCCTGACCACATCTGCGATCCTAACTTTCCTCACCAAAATCCGCATTTGCGGTCTTCCTGGCCGCTTCCGCGGCTCCGCACCTGCGGCCAAAACTTTGCAGGTGCGGAAATACCAGATACCAGCTGCTTCAGCTTCTCTTCAACTCCAAAATCGATCCGTTAACCGCTCGGAAGCAACCCGAGGTCCCCGGGACCTCAACCAAACCTACCAACCAATCCCAAAGCATGTTACGGACTTGCTCGAGGCCTCAAATCATATCAAACAACGCTAAAACCACGAATTCCACCCTGATTCAAGCTTTATGAACTTTGAACTTTCCAACTTCTACTTCCGATGTTTAAGCCTGTCAAATCATGTCCGATTGACTTCAAATTTTGCACACAAGTCATATTTGACATTACGGACCTACTCCAACTTCCGGAATCGGATTCCGACCCCAATATCAAAAAGTCCACTTTCGGTCAAACTTTCCAAACCTTCAAATTTCTATTTTTAGCCAAATGACTTCAAAATGACCTACGGACCTCCGAATTCACTTCCGATCGCGCTCCCAACTCCAGAATCACCATACGGATCTACTCCTATCTCGGAATTCCAAACGGACATCGATAACACTGAAATGCACTTCAAGCCAAACTTATGAAATTCTCTCCAAAATGCCAACTTCCACAATAGGCGCCAAAACGCTCCCGGGTCATTCAAAACCCGATCCGAGCATACGCCCAAGTCCAAAATCATCACACGAACCTGCCGGAACCTTAAGATCTCGATTCTGAGGTTGTTTACTCAAAATTCGAATCCTAGTTGATTCCTTCAACTTTAAGCTTGCGAAATGAGAATTCTCTTCCCAAATTAACTCCGATCTTCCCGAAATTCAATTCCGACCACGCGTACAAGTCATAACACCTGAAATGAAGCTGCTCATGGCCTCAGACTGCTAAACGACATGCTAGGGTTCAAAACGACCGGTCGGGTCGTTACATTCTCTCCCACTTAAACATACGTTCGTCCTCGAACGTGCTGAGAACTATACTGAAGTAGTCTGAAATCACTGTTTAACACATCATGCACCTTCTCGTGCTACCACAACTTAGTTGAGAACATTAGCTCAATAAATTCTGAAGGTATTCCCTTTTATTCAAGCAAATAAGCCTTAGAGCCCACTGCCAACATCCGGAATTCCATGCCAGGCCGGTTTCCTACATACGATCCCCATATCAATCACTACATGTTGTACTCAAACATGACTGCATATCTTTGCTGGATTCTTACTTTGCAACACTTAATCCACAAGACCACAATAATATTTTCTGATCAACTTATCCAAAATTCAACGAATCAGATGCTCCCATTACACCTCATGACTCACAAAAGTCTTACTCTAACTCTTACAATACTGCCACGATGGATGAGATGTGCCGAAATTCATAATCAACTGCCGAGTTAACCAATCATTGAGTCATACTTCTGACGAGAAACATTACCACATTCTGAACCAAATAATGATCTCTGCTCCCCAATATACTTCATATAATCAGATTGCACTGATCCTAAATCCAATAATATCGTCTCACCCAGTAAGAACTGCTCAGTCAATAAGCCACTCTGAATGCGATCAAAAGTCTCATATGATGCCACAATGTGCCAATAAGCCACCAATTCGAACACAATACAAAAAGGAAATCGAACCCTAGAAGGAATTACCTAACCCCCGCATTAATACGGACTTTCCTTAGAAGATAGGAAGCGAGACACACAAAAATAGCATACAGAAAACTGGACTCGACATCACACTGTTGCGGCGCGCAACCCGATCCAAATAACATACCCATGGTGGCATGCCACCCGATCCACACATAGATCTCACATAAAGAGATTGCACTTCGAGCTAAATCTGCTCATTACAATAAAAATATTGAATTTCGATCGCAAGCACGCTAAGTGCATAATGCCATCCCTGAGGAAACACATAGCTATAGGCTACAAAACTCAAGCACAACCGAGGTGCGATACAAGATCTGGATCTCAAGAGCCATTCTGCTCACCTAACATCATCGCCACGCGGAACCTCAACACGTAAGAAATTTACCAAGCTGTCTCACAACTCATACGACGCAATACATCATTACCTGGAATAGCTGACGACAAAATAACACCCCGACCGTTTCTTCCATAAGGAACGCTCATTAAGACGAACACAACTGGCCTGATATAAAGCCATGTTCGCATCTAAATCAATCCACTTATCTCAAGCCGATTTCTGATTACACCAACTAGGCTAATAACCTTTCAAAGGTCCATAGTAACTCCCCTTTCCTCGTACAAATAAGAAAAACCAACATAACCGGAGCAACCTCCTCAGTTCACAACCCAATAAACAAAGTGCCCTCCAGGCATAAATTCTCAAATTAATGATATTACCACAATCCTCATACTTGGTTTAAATCTTTAGTCGATCAAGTGACTACATGTCACACTTATACAATCTTTCTGTGGGACACGCTCCCACAATCTTTCGAAATAAATAATGGGTCCGCACATCTAAACCATCAGCCGCACTAATGCTGAAAAGCGATCAAGAATCCTTAACCAGGATGCAAAGCCTCTTTCACAACACATCGATCTTAGGTGACGCTAGATACAATACTAATTTATTTTAACATTCCATCATTTTCTTGCTTATTCGAGCTCGTGACATCCTTACCAGCACCAAACTGCAACCTCGATCCTCACTTCGAATTTCCATGCTGCTCACTGTACCCAACGTGCCAACATATGATAGAACACGATCCTCATCGTAACTCCGAAACCATTAATATTTTAACACTTCATCACATAAGAAATTTTCACTTAACTCACTTCAGGAGAATCATAGTAACACACAGGTAAATTCCCATAACCGTAGGATATGCAAATCTCTAAGTATTGGTCCAAGCCACCATAGCCCTTCCGGAATCCGCTTCCACTTAACAAGCCATAACAGAAGAATGCTTCCAAATAACATCAATTACGGTGGCCGACAAGCCTCACACGCACTGCCACAAATCATACACATAACTTGATCACGTGGAATGAACTGATCACTGGCCCCAATGTGCCAATTCAACTATGGCTAATCAATCTACCTTCTTCTAATTTATCCTTGCTTGCCTTAGAAATGATACTAACTCCATTCAACACATAACATACTTCATCTACACTCACCCCGAGTGACCTCGAATTACGAGACCATGCTATCTCAAATTCCACGAACCATTCCATACCTCCCAATTGCTACATCACAAGCCAAAACATTCTGAAACATTTTGTGCCTCTTCTCATAAGCTATTTTCCAAGCTTGATTCTTAGCCATACCTATAGGCTCGAAATAGATAGGCATCACACTTTAACTCCTGAATTCACTAGGACCATCACTGAGAGCCACCCGCTCTAAGTAGGTCCCGAATATAATCCACCTCATAAATGTTATAACACACGAATACCCTCTCGATGAAGCACCCAGCGAAACTACTTCCTCTAAAACCTGCATCTATACAAGGCATAAATCCTGAATCTTTTCCCAAGTTCGAACATGAGCCAACAAGGCCAGCCATAGCACGCCTCCAACAATTCATCTACTCATTTTACCACTTATGGTCTTTTCCCGTAGTTGGAATAACCCATCAATATGCTAATAACCAGAAACCTCACAAGTAGTTATCCATGCAACCCAATCATAGGCGGTGGGACTCTCCCACTTAGCTTGAAGCCATTATTTCACAACTCTGGAATTCACCGGAATTCCTTATCTCTTATCGACATAACCGGGCGCAATCAACCGCCAAAATTCTTGAAATCATTCGGTAACACCCCCTTTTGTTACTCTGAATCATCAACCCCATTCGCACGACCGATCTCTTTGCCGTATAACCAATAGAATTCTTTACAAAAGCCTCGCCAACCATGCGTCTGCTACCCTGCTCACAGGAAATAACCCACCTATGGAAATCACTTCCCGACATCTTCCAATGCTGCTGCACGGGATACAATCACTATGACATCAATAACCCATCTTGCGTCCAAGCTCACTCTCTAGCTGTACCAGTCCATTTACCCCTTGTGGACATCAATTAAATGTGCGGCAACACTTTTTCAATTTTGAGTTATGCTGCATCCTTCTCCATTTCAAGAAGCTCTTTTCCGTCATACCAAATCTCCTGCGACATAACAACCCATGCTTCGAATTAAACTCGCAGACTTCAATTGCCCGTCGCTAAAATCCCAGATCATTCCAAACTCTCCTTAGGCGCACAGTCATCCTACTACCAAGCCCATATACAACTTCGCCCCTCTCCCACTTCGGGCAAACTCGATTCTTTAATCAACTAATCGACTTGCGCTTCTTATACCTAACCTTCTAGAAGTTTTAAACACCGCCTTACACTCCCCACATGTCTTTCCTCACACTTTGCTGCCTTAAATAAACTCTGTCTTTGTGGCACTTGAACCCATAATTGCTACTAACTTTAAGCCCATCCAAAGGTCATCTTTATTAAAACGTCAACATTAGAAATTCTTATTCGATCCTAAACCACCGCACCATGCGATATCTGACAGTTGTATCTCCAATACTATTTCACAATATCCTGCCATAAAGGCGAATTGTGGAAGATTATAACATCGACAAACTTAGTACGTTCCATTAGGACCACGACACCCCATCATAAAAGAAAGCTCCACCACGCTTGCAAATACCAAGTCTCATTACTTCCACCAGCCCACATCTGACCATCCTTAGTCCGACTACCTTTCCCTTGCCGGGAATAAAATACTGAATCCCTTGATTACACACTGAGTAAACCTCCCTTTAAGTCATTTATTGCCCCGACACGTGGGCAAACATCCTACCATCACAATAATACTGCGGAATAATTGCTCATAAGTATCGTGGCAACCTGTGCCTAGACGCAAGGCTCTTAGAAGTTCTGTTACTGAGCTGAACAATAGAATATCCTTCTATAAGGCGACTATAATAGCTCAATTAACTATACCGAGAGAATCATCCCATACCACATTTGTAGTGCCATTACAATCCTTCAATTTTCGATTTATAACAAACGCTCGCGTAAGATTGAGTAGTAAGAAATCAAAGACATAAGCCTTAAAGGAATTGAACCGCACAATAAGGAAATCAAGAAGGAAAGTACTCCTAACAGCCCTGTAGCCTCCCAAGGATAAGTACAGACGTCTCCGTACCGATCCACGGGACACTACTAGACTTGCTCATGACTCGTGAGACCGACGGGAACCTAGTGCTCTGATACCATGTTGTCACGACCCAAAATCCACTAAGGGTCGTGGTGGCGCCGGAGACCGTTGTCAGGCAAGTCAACCAAGAATGCATAATTAAATTCCAGTTTTAGTACTTGTAGAAAACATTTTTCTTATACGAAGAGTATTAAACAATAAAGATTTTACAAAAATGAACTTAAATCAATAAGGGACTTAATACTGAATAATCCAAAATTCTCCCAGAACTCAGTGTCACAAGTGCATGAGCATCTACTGATAAGGAAATAAAATACAACATCCGTCCGAAATACAGTGGACAGGAAATAAATACAATATGCTGAAAGGACTACACTAGTTGTTGGTCGTCTCGAATAATGCAACTCACCAAGTCCCAGAATCATCCACGCTGCTTCGCCTAGTAAACTGCTAGAGGTACATATACCTGTGCAACAAAAATGCACAGAAGTGTAGTATGAGTACGTAAACAACGTGTACTCAATGAGTATCCCGTCTAATCTCGAAGAAGTAGAGACGAGATAGTCGAATTCGACACATACTAGTGGTCCAATAATGAGGTCAGTAATACATTAAATTATGGATTTCTATAAACATGTTTTTTGTCCAAATAGAAGGAAAACAAGTAAATAATTAATTCTTTCATAGGAAATTTCTGAAATTCCTTTTTCGTAATTATCCAAATATCTTCAAGCCATGAGGAGGCAATAATAACTTAATTAAGTTCAAGGCAGCAATACAAGTATGCGCATATTATGCCGAGGCGACGGCCCGATCCAATAGAAATAAACTGTGCACTTGCCGAGGGTCGACAGCGCGCCTACAGATGCATCTATTTAATCTGCCAAGTCATTCGGCCCGTTCAAAAAATAAACACACACAAACAGACAGTCAATCAAGAAGTCAACATGGAGCAATTATTCAAAGAAAGGCCAATTATCTTTATAAATTTAGGAAAAATGAAGTTTAAACCCTTTTAGAAATTTGTTTACTGATTCAATGTGGGTAAAGTAGTTTCAAGCTATCAATAGGTTCGTAAATAATTCAAGTATAGCATGCTTTTGGGTCCTAACTACCCGGACAATAGTATAATAGTAGCTACGCACGGACTCTCGTCACCTCGTGTGTACGTAGCCCCCACAAATAGGAGCACATAATTAATTATTTCACCTGTGGGGACAATTCCCTCTTACAAGGTTAGAAAGGAGACTCACCTCGCTTCGAAGATCCATAACCAGCATTCTACATTCCTCTGAAGACTTGCACCAACGCACAATGCTCCAAAACTGGCCAATGATTATACAAATCCATTAATATATGCTCAGTTAAACTTTACAACCCAATTTGTAGCAATTCTTAACACCGAACGAAAAGTTGACAAAAATTCCCTTGTACCCACTTGCACGGAATCCGAAATTTCTCGCAGATAAAGTTTACCCATGAACTCACGAACTCAAATATATGATTTTCTCTTACTTCCATACTCAAAATCATGTTCAAAATTCAAGAACACTAATTTTCTAGGTCCTCCCTCAAACCCCAAGTTTTTCTACAATTTTCATGCCCAAATCCATGTATAAACCTTGTATTTAACTCAAAGCTAGCATAAATTACTTACCTCATAACAAGTGACGGGGCGCCTCAAAGCTGCTCCCCATCAACTCAAATGGGAGAAAAATGGGGTTGAAATGAACTCAACCCCGAATTTTAAAGACCTCACTGCTCCAGACATTTCCGCTACTGCGGAATTATTTTAGCTTATGCGGCTCCGCTTATGCGGTCAAAACGCCGCTTCTGCGGCTCCTTCCCAAGCTGCCCAGCTTCCGCTTCTGCGCTTCCTTTTCCGCAGGTGCGGTCCCGCATCTGTGGCTCCCTGACCGCATCTGCGGTCCCAACTTTCCTCACCAAAATCCACATTTGCGGTCTTCTTGGCCGCTTTTGCGGCTCCGCACTTGCGTCCAAAACTTCGCAGGTGCGGAAATACCAGATTCCAGCTGCTTCAACTTTTCTTCAACTCTAAAATTGATCCATTAACCACTCGGAATCTACCCGAGGCCCGGGACCTCAACCAATCCCAAAACATGTTATGGACTTGCTCGAGGCCTCAAATCATATCAAACAATGCTAAAACCACGAATTCCACCCCGATTCAAACTTTATGAACTTTGAACTTTCCAACTTCTACTTCTGATGTTTGAACCTATCAAATCATGTCCGATTGACCTCAAATTTTTCACACAAGTCATATTTGACATTGCGGACCTACTCTAGCTTCCGGAATCGGATTTTGACCCCGATATCAAAAAGTTCACTTCCGATCAAACTTCTCAAACCTTCAAATTTCTATCTTTAGGCAAATGTCTTCAAAATGACCTACGGGCCTCCGAATTCACTTTCGATCGCGCTTCCAATTCTAGAATCACCATACGGAGCTACTCCCAGTCTCGAAATTCTAAATGGACATCAATAACACTAAAATGCACTTCAAGCCAAACTTATGAAATTTCCTCCAAAATACTAACTTCCACATTAGGCGCCAAAACGCTCCCGAGTCATTCAAAACCTGATCCGGGCATATGCCCAAGTTCGAAATTATCACACGAACCTGTCGAAACCTTCAGATGCCGATTCCGAGGTTGTTTACTCAAAATTCCAATCCTAGTTGATTCCTTCAACTTTAAGCTTCCGAAATGAGAATGCTCTTCCCAAATTAACTCTGATCTTCCCGAAATTCAATTTCGACCATCCGTACAAGTCATAACACCTGAAATAAAGCTTCTCATAGCCTCAGACTGTTGAACGATGCGCTAGGGCTCAAAACGACCGGTCGGGTCGTTACATTGGGTTTTACTATCTCTAGGTTCAACCCTTTAATTGGGACTATCAATCTCTTGATTTCATTCCAAATTCTTGTTAGCCAAGTTTTCCTAAACTAAGTCTCTTTCTCAAGTAGAGACCAAGTCAAATTGTCATGAACTAATGTTTTCAACCATTAATTTTACAATAAAAAGCAAGAACAAGGCTAAATAATCAACACTCAACCATAAACAAGCCATAAATTAAACACCCATTAGGTTTACACACTAGGGTTGGGTCATAACTCTAGATAAAAATCTAGATACTCATAATGGGTAATGAATAAAACAATGTAGAAAAGATGATAAAACTCATATTCTGAGTGCAGCCGCATAGGGTCCTTCTGCGGACCACACAATTCTGAGTCCGGCTGCATAGCTGATTTTTGTGGCCGCACAATAAATGTACGGTCTGCATATCCTTTAGGCTTTAAATGAGACTTCTCTAAACTTAAGCTCTGACATAGCTTCTGCGGCCGCACAATAATTGTGTGGTCCGGACTTTGCACTAAGGCTCTGTTGGATTTCCTTTGCATTCTGCGGCCGCTGATGTAATTCTGGAGTGAGCACTTGAGCTTTTGTGCCTAGTTATTGTTCTTTTTCAAAATCACTCCTTCTTGAGTTGGATTTCATCTTTGTGGCTCTTTTTCCAATACTCCTACAATTAAGCATATTTCATAAGTTTTTGGGAATAGAATTAAACACTTTTGGACTAAAATTAAAGTAAAAAGGCGCTAATAAGTAGTCAAAATCCCTACTTATCAACTGCCCCAAACTTAAGCTTTTGCTTGTACTCAAGCAATTAAAGTAATTCACACCTCCACAAGTTAAGAACTATTCCGGCTAATATATTCGCACGGGTACTTGGACTTACAACAAAAATATCTCATTTCTCACACAGTTTGATTGTTAAAGAGGAAAGAGTCGAGGGCCCATAACAACCATATTCAAGATCGAAAATCACTAATGGTTCGATTAAACAACTCGATGATTTATTAAGTCACACAAGAGTCAAAAGGTCACTAACTAGAGCTATTTCTTTCCAAGAACTTATTTTTAATCATAAGCACGTAGTTAAGTGTGCTGGTACCAAGTGAAGCATGCTAGACTCTTCTAGTTTTACTCAATTAGGTCCTCTTATTCATTAATACTACTATTCTTACTAAAACATCAAAAATGGACTCAACCCCTTAAGAAGGTTGTCACACCATCCATCGTTGGGAGGAGTCAACCGATTCACACAATAACCACCTTTGTGGCATTAATAAAACCAAAGGTATTAAAAAAACCAAAGGCTTATTAATCACTTATACATGAAAAGAAACTAATAAATGAAAAGGAAGCTATTAAAGTAAATAAGAAGCTATTAGACTAAACATTTGACTACTAAGAAAACAAAATAAAGACGCTATAAAGTAAACTACTGAAAGCATAACTGGATATACAAGATGAAAAAGAAAGAGAGAATACATACATCAATAGAGAGAGAAGAATATATACATAATAAAAAGAAAAAGAAAATATTATCATTTATTTACAGGCAAATGTCATCAAATCAAATAGACTACACCCCACCCCACCCCCACCCCCCAAATAAGAATAAGCATTGTCCCCAATGCTTAATAAAATAAAAATAAAGGAAGGGAAAGAATAGAGAAGACTCCCTATGTGGCCTTAGCGTCCATAGCAGCATCACCACCATCAGGCTCCTCCAACAATATCTCATCATCCTCTACTCGGGGAGTAGTTGGGTTGGTGAACATCTGTAACACCACCTCAGTAGTGTGGGCAGCGAGGTTTGGCTCCTCAGACTGGCCAGCTGGTGCTGATGGTGCTGATGGTGTTGCTGGTTCTACTGGTGTTAATGGAGGTGTCTCCATCAGCAAGTCAAATGGAAGATCCCCAGCTGCTTCTATCTTGGTCACCTCCCATCTCAATCTGCCAAATGATTTCTTTGAAACTTGAGATTTTCTCATCTTCTTCACCTGCTTCACAAGCTCCTCAATTTTTTCCATGTTCCACCAATGTGTCCATGATGGTCTTCTGGTTGTCCAGAATCGTCTTCAAAGTCTCATCCACTGTTGGAGATAGGAGTGGCAAATGGGCAGGTTGGGCTGAATTTGAGCGGGTTAAAATGGGTTAGGTCAATAAATGGGTCATTGCCCAACCCAGCTCAAAGTGTACTTGAGCTAAGATGGGTTGGGTCAAGATGGGCTAAATAATGGGTCATAACCCAACCTGCCAACTTGACCCATATTTTAGAACTATGCTCATCTTACATAAAAAAATCTTTTACTTTAAAATGTGTAAGTTAAAAAATATTTTGTGGGTTGGGGTAGGTGGGTGGGTGATATAGAAAAATGAAAAAATAGAAAATAAAAAGTAAAAAAAAATTGGGGGGGGGGATAGGGTAGGTGGTACAGAAAAACAAAAAAATAAAAAATTAAAAATACAAAAAAAGTAAAAGAAAATTATGGGGTTAGCGGGGGGGAGGGGAGATTGGAAGGTTTGTAGAAAAACAAAAAAAATTGAAAATTGAAAATACAAAAAAAAAGGTAAAAAGACTTTTTTTTAGGGGTTTGCGGGTATGGGGTGAGTGGGTAGTGCAGAAAAATAAAAAAAAAAATAGAAAATTAAAAATATAAAATAAAAAAGTAAAATTGGGGCAACTAAGTAAATTTTTAGATAAGTTGGGTTGAGATCCCTTTGTTTTGGGTAAGTTTAATGGGTTGTATTTTGGCTGCTTAATGGGTCAGAATGGGCTATAAAAAATAATGGATTAACTTGGGATCAACCCAAATAGTCCCATGAGCTAAAATATTTGTAGTCTAACCCATTAATCTCTAGGCGAGTTGGATGGGTTTGAGCTCAATTTTCCACCCCTAGTTGGAGGAATCCGGGGAGCTGGGGTAGATGTCTGGGCTGCAACAGCACTAGATAGTTCAGACATCTTTGCAGTAGTTATCTGCATCTAGTTGTTGAGACTCGCCAGTGTTTGGGAGACTCGCAGCGCCGTATGTGGATAAGTAGAAGATGAAGGCGTTGATGTTGATGGCTCGAAAGATGGAGGTGGAGGTATGGCACCTATACTATTAGAAGGCCCAGCTACTGTGGAAGGCATGGCAGCTGAATCTACAGCCACCACCGAAGGTTCATCAGACTGGCCCACGGTAGTAGTCGTGTTACCCTTGTTCTTCGGGTTCCTTTGGTCCTTTACAAAGTACCATGTAAAGGAATTCTTTGCCCGAGACTTTGTATCAAAGGTCTTTGACTCCACTCCCGCATCTATAAGATATTCAGTGATGGTGTTTGGATATGGGTAGGAGCTCTCACCCTGCCTGCCAATTAGAGACATGTTGACCGACATGATGGCACCCACATTTATTGGGTACCCGACCATGATGGAGGCAACTAAGAGTGCCTGTGGGATATAGAGAATGTTCTCATTCTGGTTTGAGTCTATCCGACTGCATACAAATGTCTGCCAACCCTTATCTTTAAAGTTGAGGGTGTTCCATTGAATGGGAACCCCTGCCGTGATCCATGGTGGTGGTGGTCATGGAGCTTCTAGTATCTCATCCAGCCAAGGGCGAGCCACATCACCCATTGAAAACTTTTCCAAATATGATACCGACTCCACGTTCTCGAGCCCCAAGTATGTGTTAAGGGAGATTTGATCAAATCTAACATTCAAATTGCTCAACTTCATCACCTTAGTCCCCTTCTTGATATGCGCCATAATGGCGTAGAATTCCCAGACTAAGTGCTCTTTGGCATCCACCGCGCTTTGAGTGAACCATGTCCACCCTTTTTTTCTCTCAGAACTGTCTTGCCGCATTGGGGTTGTATCTATCCAAATATTTTAAATCAAATTTACGCTCAAGAGTGAGCGATCTTTGAGTCCACCATTTATGGAATCTGTTAAAAGTAGTCAGGATCACAAATCTATCTTCCCGTACTTCTTTCTTTTTCGACCTCTCACAGCCGGCAACTCGGGTATCTCCCCCTCGACCATCATCCAGAATATCATCATCATCATCATAATCAATTGTAATAGGTGCGATGGGTGAATGAGTAGATGAGGGCTCTAAACCCTAACTGTCATCTTCCGAACACTCAGAAGAGCTAGCTGAGGTAGAAGACTCATCTCTGAGTTAGAGTCTACCCAGAAACTGCCTTGGCTGTGACTGTGCATCGGTCTATTCTTGCATTGAATTGCCTTTTTATGCATCCCTAGACGGGACATATGAACTGGACTCAGCAGGCTCCGGGGATCTCCTGGATATTTCTTTCTTTGCTATTGCTCTTTGCACTACGAGTGGCATGCTAACCCTGCCTCAGCCTCGGGAGGATTCGCCCCTCCCTTTTGATGTATCACCTATTCCACAAGATCTAACCATTATCTATAATTCATAGCAATAGGATTTAGTTAAGTTAAAACTCACAGTATAAGACAGTTGCAGGAAATACCAAATATAGTTAAAGAAGTGCGGTCCGCATAATTGTGAGTGTGGCCACATATGGGAAAGTGCGTCCGTACATGGGAAAGTGCGGACCGCACAATTTGGAAGTGCAATCACAGTCATGATTATGCGATCCGCACAATTTCTTGTGCGACTGCACAATAGAAGTGCGGTCCGCACAATTTTAAATGTAGCCGCACAATGAAGGCTCTGAAATGTCAACTCTCTGAATACAGAGAATTGGTTGATCTACAACCGCACGCACTTTTCCGCGGCCGCAGTTCAATTTTTGCGAACCACACAATTTGGAGTGCAGTCCGCACAATTAGCTAACACAAACCACCCTAAACTATGGATCTACGGATCGTACAATTTCTTGTGCGGCCCATACAAACTTCAAAGAGTGTGCAATTTTAGCTTCCTAGTTGTGCGGCCCACACAAGAATTGTGCAGCCGCAAATTCCATTTTGCTGTGGCACTCAAATTTGTGATGTATTCAAATTTTCCACACTTAGCCCATTCACAGTCCCTATAAAGTACACTTAATCCTGCAACACCCTTCAAAATCAGTTAGCACAAAACAACACCTATCTAAAGAAGAAAAAGAAAAAGAAACATGGGTTACCTCCCAAGAAGCGTCTGATTTAACATCGTCGTACGACTTAGATTACCAATCACTTGAAATGAAGAACCTCCACGACGTGGCCATCATCAACTTTTCCCAAATAATGCTTCACCCGATGACCATTCACTCTAAACACCTCATCATTTATATTTTTCAAGTCCAATGCACCAAAGGGATTCACACCAACAACCTCAAACTGGCCACTCCATTTAGACTTCAAATTTTCTGGAAACATCCGTAAACGAGAATTGAACAATAACATAAGATCACCTTCTTTAAACTTCTTCTTTCGAATGTACTTGTCATGGAGGTACTTCATCTTCTCCTTGTATAACGATGAACTTGTATATGCATGGTACCGGAACTCATCTAGCTCATTCAATTGTGCCACCCTTAAGTTGGCGGCGACATCCCACTCAAGATTTAACTTCTTCAATGCCCACATGGCGTTGTGCTCAAGTTCCACCGAAAGATGACAAGCTTTACCGAACACCAACAGGTATGGAGACATTCCAATTGGTGTTTTGTAAGCCATCTTATAAGCCCATAGAGCATCATCAAGTTTCTTTGACTAATTCGTTTGGTTTGCATTTATTGTTTTTGACAAAATACTCTTTATCTCCCAATTGGAGACTTCCACTTGACCACTTGCTTAGGGGGTCGTCACTTTATAAGTGACACCATACTTAGAGTAAGGTATCGAAGGCTTTGTTGCAAAAATATGAACCCCCATCACTTATGATAGCCCTTGGAGTTCCAAATCATGTAAAGATGTTCTTCTTCAAAAATGCCAACACACTTTATGCTTCATTGTTGGGAAAAGCAACGGCCTCAACCCATTTGGACACATAATCACCGCGATCAAGATGTAGGTGTCTCCACTAGAACTCACAAACGGATCAATGAAGTCAATACCCCACACATCAATAAATGTCAAAATCCAAGATGGTGGTGAGGTGCATTTCATTTTTCTTTGAGATTCCACCGGTCCTTTGGCATTTATCACAATGCTTGACAGGCTCACTTTCATCCTTGTAGAGAGTGGGCCAATAGAAACTGCAACCTAACACTTTGGCCATCATTCTTGCTCCACCATGGTGACCACCATAAGGCGAAAAGTGACATGCCCCTAGAATTTCACTTTGTTAGTTATTTTGGTACACATCTTCTAATTACTGCATCCTTTGGTTTGAAGAGAACTCAACCTGAATGATACCACCCACAAGATAATTTGCTAAATCCTCGAACCAAGGGATCTCCTTCATAGAAATATCTTGCTCATCGGGGAAGGAGTCATTGATTTCAAGGCCATATCATAAGGCCTCCCCTCCTCCTCCAAACGAGACAAGTGGTCTGCCACTTGGTTTTCACTTTCTTTGTTATCTTGGATATCAATATCAAACTCTTGCAACAAAAGTAACCATCTCATGAAACAGGCCTTAGAATCTTTCTTACTCATGAGATAACGGAGTGCCGTATGATCTGTATGAACAATCACTTTTGAAACTATCAAGTATGGGCGAAATTTCTCAATAGCAAACACAATTGCAAGAAGCTATTTCTCCGTAACAGTGTAGTTGACTCGAGAATTATACATTGTCTTGCTTGTATAGTAGACCGGATGGAAGATTTTGTTGATAAGTTATCCCAAAATAGCTCGCACCGCTAAATCACTTGCATCACACATAAGCTCAAAAGGAACACTCCAATTTGGAGCGGTAATGATGGGAGTAATATTCAAATTGAGCTTTCGCAACTCAAAGGCTCTCATGCAATCATCATTGAAATGGAACTTAGCATATTTCTCCAAAATATTGCACAACGGATTTACCACTGTAGAGAAGTCCTTGATGAAATACCGGTAAAATCCTACGTGGCCTAAGAAACTCCGTACGCCTTTGACTGAAGTTGGAGGTGGAAGTTTTGAAATCACCTCAATCTTTGCCTTATCGACTTCAATGCCATTCTTTGAGATCTTATGGCCAAGGACAATGCCTTCCTCAACCATGAAATGACATTTCTCCTAACTGAGCACCAAGTTTGTTTCTTCATATCTTGCCAACACTTTGTCCAAGGTTGCTAGACAATCATCAAAAGAATCCCCGACTATCAAAAAATCATCCATCTAATAGCCCTCTTCCTCCTTTTTAGCACCGGCAATATAGACTCTACCTGCATGTTAGTCAAACAAGAGGAAAGAATAACCGGTAAAATAAAAGAAGGGCCAAGAAATTCATACCGAAGATGTGGAGGAAATGGCTTCAAATCCAATATGGAAGGCTCCTCAATTGAAGGCTCTGTTGGAGGAGTGGTTCTATTCTCAATATCCAAGGAAAATTTGCGGGGATCATAAGTGTACGACCCCATTCCTTGCAAAGCATTCACACATTCCACGTAACCTTTCATTTATTCATCATCACAATTGAGCAAGCAGCCTCCAAAGTATCATCAACATTCATCACGACACTTGTTTCATCAATAATCATATTGGTCACTAAGTCCACAAACAAGCACACCTCATTGCTATTGGGTTGCCTCATAGACTTACACACATGGAAAACCATTTTCTCATCACCAACCAAAAAAGTAAGTTCTTCAGCTTCAACATCAACTATAGCCTTCCCCGTAGCAAGGAAAGGTCTCCCAAGAATAATAGGCACCTCATAATCAACCTCACAATCAAGAATAACAAAATCCGCCGGGAGATGAATTTATCAACACGAACCAACACATCATCAATGATACCCAATGGTATCTTCATGGTACGATCCACCATTTGTAATCTCATAGATGTGGGTCTTGGTTTTCCAATTCCCAAAGTTTTAAAAATCAAATTGGGCATCAAGTTGATACTTGCCCTAAGATCACAAAGAGCTTTAGCAAATTCGGCACTTCCAATGGTACAAGGGATTGTGAAAGCATAGGTATCTTCCAATTTAGGAGCCATTGAGTGCACAATTGCACTCACTTGATCATCTCTATAGTTTCACAATTCATCAACCTCTTCTTTGTCACCAAATCCTTCATAAACTTAGCATAACTGGGTATTTGCTCTAAATCCTCAACCAATGGCACGCTGATAGATAGAATCTTCATCATGTCAATGAATTTTTTAAATTGATTCTCGCCATTTTGCTTGGAAAGCCTTTGAGGTATGGAGGATGAGGCCTAGGCATTGGTGCTTTAGCCTTTGGTACTACCGGTTCTAGTATGTCAAAAATCTGTTCCCTAGACGGGTTCACTTCCTCTTGAGTCTCCTCCACATTGTCATCTATGTCAATCGACGCTTCATTATTTGTTTGCACCTCATTGCTCGGAATCTCATCTTCTTGCACCACTTGCTCATCATCCACAATTTTCTTTTGACTTGAGGTGGTTGCTTCCCCACCTTTTCCACTCCTTATAGTAACGGCCATGTCATGTCCCATGTTGCTCCCACCCTTTGGCTTCACCACCATATCACTTGGTAGTGCCCCCTTAGGACGAGTTTTTAAAGCTTGCGAGATTTACCCCAATTGAACTTCCAAATTACGAATTGAAGTGTTGTGAGAGGCTAGTTGTGCATCAAAGTCGACATTCTTCTCCATCATTTGTTTGAACATGTTCACAATTCATCCCATCTTATTATTAGAAGAACTCAAACCCTGGGAAGGATAAGGCGGCGGACAGCTTGGTTGTTGATACATGAGGGGACTTTGAAAACCCGACCCCCGATTCCATTGGTTATTGTTCCACCCTCCTTGGTTGTTGCTTCCCCAATATCCTTGATTATTGCCACTCCAATTGCCTTGGTTATTTTAACCATTCCAATTTCCTTGATTGTTTTAATTGTTCCAATTCCCTTAGTTGTTACCACCATTCCAATTGCCTTGATTGTTTGAAGTCCAATTCCCTTGATTTCTTAAGGTCACCATTGTTGTTGATTTAGGGCCTTGAGAGTTGTTTCTTTGCCCTTGGAAGTTGTTCACATATTGTACTTCCTCCTCATGTTCATTGTATGACTCATCTTGATCAAACCACTATCATCTTGCACAAAATTTTCCACACGGTTTTGCACTTGAGTACCCTTTTGCCTTCTCTTGTTTACCATCATACTAACTCCCTCCATTGCATTGATTGCTTAGGACCTTGCACTTGTTGAAGTTGAGCCTAGGCTAATTGATTCATTGTAGTGGTCAACTCGGCAATTTCTTGCCCATGATCGTGCAATTCTTTATAAAAGTGAATCACATTGGATCACCTTGAGGAATATTTTCTCTACTTTGCCATGCTGATGAAGTATCCACCATTTCATCTAGAATCTCACAAGCTTCCGCATACGGCGTTGTCATGAACTTTCCACCGGCAAGTTGGTTAACCACGCATTGATTGGTATTATTGATTCCTATATAGAAATTTGTTTAATCATAGCCTCCGTCATATCATTGTTTGGGCACTCTTTCACCATAGTTCGGTACCTTTACCATTTTTCATGTAGACGCTCATTGGGTTCTTGTTTGAATGCTAGAACCTCATCCATAAGAGTAGCCATATGCCCGGGAGAAAAGAACTTGGAAATAAATTTCTCTCCAATTCATCCCATGTGTGGATGGAATGGTTTGGCAACCTTTCTAACCAATCCAAGGCCTTCCCCCGTAGAGAGAAAGGAAATAGCCTCAAGTTTAAAGTATCCTTAGAGACATTTGTCTGTTTACTCCCCCAACCTTTCAAGTGTTTGTACGCATTTTGATTCGGAGCCCTGGTGAAGAATCCCCGTTGCTATAACAATGTAAGCATGACATTTGTGATTTGAAAATTGCCCGCCCTAATGCAGGGCAGGACTATGACACTTGCGTATCCTTCACTTAGCAACACCCGGTGTGGAGCCACTCTTTGTAGAGGTGAGGTTGGAATGGGAACATTTTCTTGAGGTGGTTGGCCTCATCTATTTGCTTGAGGTTCAAGAGGAACCTCTTCAACTTGATCATCTTCCACGTCCACATCCCCCATAGGCATGTTTCCAAGAAGATCATTGTTGTTGAGAGCCATTGTTTCACCTACAATTGTTTCACCAAAAATATTAGTAACACGGAAGGAAAAGAAGACAATTCACACATAAAACCAAATATATAGCTAAATCCGTTTTTAGCTCCCCGGCAACGGCGCCAAAACTTGTTCTCGTCCAAGTCACACCTCTATTCGAAGTTATGAAACAGTTGATGTAATAGTAATACCCAATAGTGTCGGGGTTGAATTTCATAGGGAGCTATGAGATTGGGATTTTGGAGTATATATTACGGTATATGAGTTTGAACTTTCTTAAATTACACTTCCACAAATTTTGTTGTTTCTATAGCTAAATTAAACTAGGATTGCAAATAAGTAAGTGAAACTAAGAAATGGTGTTTTTGTTGTTGTTTTCAAATGATGTAAAAGGCCTAGGACTATAACCTTTACCTAGGTGTTTGCCTAACGGATTATAAACTTTAAAGCTTGTTTTGTTGGTGGGGGTGTATTATAGCTATCAACACTCAATTACCCACTCAATACCTCTCTGTAAGAGAGTAATTTTTCCCAATTTGGCTTTCTCAAGTCCAAATGGGTATTGAACAAAATAGTTGATAAAATGCTCAAGTAGGGTTTTACTATCTCTAGGTTCAACCCTTTAATTGGGATTATCAATCTTTTTATTTCATCCCAAATTCTTGTTAGAAAAGTTTTCCTAGACTAAGTCTCTCTTTCTCAAGTAGAGGCCAAGTCAAATAGGCATGAACTAATGTTTTCAACCATTAATTCTACCATAAAAATCAAGAACAAGGCTAAATAATCAATACCCAACCATAGACAAGCCATAAATTAAACACCCATTAGGTTTATACACTAGGGTTGGGTCACAACCCTAGATAAATCTAGCTACTCATAATGGGTAATGAATAAAACAAGGTAGAAGAGATAATAAAACTCATATTCAAATTTTAAGAGACAAAAATCCAATATTAATCATTAAAGTAAGCTAAAGTTGCCTAAAGCAGTAAGTAAAAATGGCTACAGCAGGTCCAATATTCAAAACTTGACCTAACTTTGTGAAAAGCAGTCTATTTATACAAAGCTTGAAATTTCGAACAAAATTGCCCTTTCGGAGGTTATGTGGCCGCACAATTCCACGTGCGATCAACACTCTTGGGTCTTGAGAGGAGCAGGATCTGCAGCCACACAATTTTGGAATGCGGCCACACATCTATAGTTCTACGGTTCGCACAAATCTAAGTACGACTGCGTAGGGTCCTTCTGCGGACCGCACTATTCTGAGTGCAGTCGCATGGCTGATTTCTACAGTCGCACAATAAATGTGCGGTCCGCATATCCTTTAGGCCTAAAATGCGACTTCTCTGAACTTGAGCTCTGGCAAGCTTCTGTGGCCGCACAATAATTGTGCAATCCACACTTTGCACTAAGGCTCTGTTAGATTTCCTTTGCATTCTGCGGTCGCAGATGGAATTCTACGGTCCGCACTTGAGCTTTCGTGCCTGGTTTTTGTCCTTGTTCAAAATTACTCTTTCTTGAGTTAGATTCATCTTTGTGGCTCATTTTCTAATACTCCTACAATTAAGCATATTTCATCAGTTTTCGAGAATACAATTAAACACTTTAGACTAAAACAAAAGTAAAAAGGCGCTAATAAGTAGCCAAAATCCCCACTTATCAAAGGTTGAATGTAACCTGTGTTAAGTTATGGATGAGGGCTGAACAGGTTTTAATTCAAACGAGGTCAAATATAACCCGTGTTAAGTTATGGCCGAGGGCCGAATGAGTGTTAATTCGAACGAGGTCGAATGTAACCCGTATTAAGTTACGGCCGAGAGCCGAACAGGTGTTAATTCGAACAAGGTCAAATATAACATGTGCTTAGTTATGGTCGAGGGCCGAATGGGTGTTAATTCGAACAAGGTCGAATATAACCCGTCTTAAGTTATGGCTGAGGGCCAAATAGGTGTTAATTCGAATGAGGTTGAATATAACATGTGTTAAGTTATGGTTGAGGGCTGAATGGGTGTTAATTCGAATGAGGTCGAATGTAACCCATATTAAGTTATGGCGGGGGGATACTAGGTGTTGAGGCAATGTTGCTTTGGCTGTACGTTTCGCAAAAATATGTGCAAACTTCATGCATTTGTTCTTTGTTCATACACTTGGGGAAATATACATATTTTCCAGGTTGGCATTCTAGTCCCAGTCTATCTAGTCCCTTCATTGGTCGACCTGGAGAAGTATATCAAGAGGTTGAGAAATAAACTTAGTCGTCATGTGCCTCCATCTATTCGCACTTCAACTTGAAGTGTCTCCCTCGTCGCCTCATTAAAAACCTCCTTGAGAAAAAATAATTGGGATAAAACTCAAGTGAGGGAAAAAAGAATAAGACTTGGAGGACGTTTTCTCTTAAAAGTTAAAGTACTTAAAGTGGGTGACATTCCAGTTGTTTGGTAGTAGTTTTCCTTCTATTGTTTCTAGTTAGAATGACCCTTTTGTTTGTTGTTGCCGTGATTTTGTATGGTCCGTCCCAATTTTTTCCCAGTTTGACTTCTCGTAGGTCTTTTTCTTGCTTGTGTTTTAGCTTTGAGTACGTAGTCCCCGACTTTAAGTGGTATAACCTTTGACTTTATGTCGTAATAACGTTCTGCCTGTTGTTTTTGGGCAATCATCCTTATGTAGGCCATATCTCTTTGTTCTTCAGCTTTGTCAAGCTCTTGCCTTCTGCTTTTGTCATTCCTCGGCTGACTGGGCTCTCCGACTTTGACCAGTATTACAGCATCAGTCCCATAGACCAATGAGTAGGGCGTCTCTCCAGTACTCACCTTTGGTAGGCCCAAAGTACTTCTAGTAGTAACTCGTAATAGTCCCTTGGCGCTTCGAGCTTCTTCTTCATCATATTCAGTATTGATTTGTTGGAAGAGTGCGCTTGTTCGTTTCCAGTGGGGTGATACGGTGTTGAGAGTATTCTTTTGATGTACCATTTAATCAAAAAAATTGGCGACCTTTTTTCCTGTAAATTGGGGTCCGTTGTCGCAACTGATCTCTTTAGGGAGGCCAAAATGGCATATGATGTTTTTTCATATAAAGGCGATCACTTCCTATTCGCGTATTTGGGCGAATGCTCCTACTCTTACCCATTTAGAAAAATAGTCAGTTAAAACCAAAAGAAATCGTACATTGCCTCGCTCTGCGGGGAGGGGGCCAACAATGTCCATTCCCCACTTGATGAATGGGAAAGGGAAAGTGATTGAGTGGAGGTGCTCTCCTGCTTGGTGGATCGTTGGGGCGTACTTTTGGCATTGCTCACATTTTTCACAAAATTTGTAGCCTTTTTTTTCATGGTGGGCCAGTAGTAAGCTGCCCGTATGAGGCATCTGACCAGAGCTCGATTGCCGAAATAAGCTCCGCAATGGCCTTCGTGAACTTCTTCAAGGATGTGCCGCTTCAGATTTGGGCCCAAGCATTTCGCCAGGGGGCTTCCATACGTCCTCTTGTATAGGTCATTATGAATGGTGTTGTACCTGGCTGCTTGCATTCAAAGTTTCTTGGCTTATTTTTTATCATCTGGAGTACGCCATCCTGCAAATATGTGACAATACGGTTGCACTAGTACCAAGTTAGGTTTTTGGTTCTTACCTCGATTTGATCTATTGATGAGTGGAGGAGGTCGTCTCCCTTGGTGCTCTATGCTCGGAGGATCTGGTGAGCTGATATTCATCAAACTCGAGCAGCAACTTACATATCTTGGCCTGGTATTTTTGTAACCTTTACTCTTTGATCTGGAAAGTCCAAGTGACTTGGTTGACGAAAAGTTGAGAATCATAGCGTAGTCTTACCCGTCTCGCCCCGTACTTGAGTGCTAATCTTGACCCTGCAATTACGCCCTAATACTTGACCTCATTGTTAGTCTTGTTCGAACACCTTCTGGACTGGTTTATCACTTCACCTGTTGGGACTTCGCGTGCGAGTCCCAGTCTGGACCCCAACACGTTAGAAGCGTCGTTGGTGTACAAAATCCATAGGTCTTGTGTTTGGGGAGAAGCGTGGGCGGCTTCTTTTTTGACTTCGGGCATTATTTTTGAGCTAAAGTCGGCAACGAAATCAGTAAGGACTTGCGACTTTATCGCCGTTTGCGATTGATATGTGATATCATGCTTGCTTAATTTTATGGCCCATTTGGCTAACCTGCCTGATTGACCGGGTTTATGCAAAATACTTCTTAAGGGAAAAGTCCAGACTACCGAGATGGGGTGGAACTGGAAGTAGGGTCTAAGCTTTTTTTAAGCTTCAATCAAGGCCAGGGCCAATTTTTCGAGGTGGGGGTACCTCGTTTTGGTGTCGACTAGTGTTTTGCTAATGTAATAGATGGGAGATTCTGTACCTTTATTTTCTCAGACCAGAACTGCACTCACATCTACTTCGGATACAACGAGGTAAATGAGGAGGCGTTCCCCAGGTTTTGGTTTTGAAAGCAATGGTGGCGATGAAAAGTAAGCCTTTAACTCCTTTAAGGCTTGGGCGCACTTGGAGGTCGTTATCCTTTTTTAGTACACCGAAGAATTTGTGGCACCTATCGGATGATCACGAGATGAACCTTAAAAGTGCAGCGATATGTCTAGTCAACTTTTAAACTTGTTTATTGGTAGTTAAGTGCTCTGGTGTCCCTTCGATGGCTTTGATTTGGTTGGGGTTGATCTCGATACCTCGTTGTGACACTAAGAAACCCAAGAATTTTCCCAAAGCCACACCGAATGCACATTTTTCAGGGTTTAGTTTCATTCTGTATTGCCTGAGTATGTAGAAGTTTCTCTCAGGTGGTCGATATGATCTTCTTTCCTTTCGGACTTGACTAGCATGTCATCTATATAGACTTCCATCGTCTTGCCGAGTTGGTCCTTGAATATTTTGGTTACCAACCTTTGGTACGTTGCCTGTGCATTTTTCAGTACGAAAGACATGACTATGTAGCAGTACATTCCTTGATAGGTGATGAAAGTGGGCTTTTCCTCACCCTCCTCTTCCATGACGATCTGATTGTAGGCTGAGTAGGCATTCAAAAAACTTAGTAGTTCGTGCTCGCCATTGTGTCGATGAGTTGGTCGATATGAGGTAATGGGAATGAATCTTTGGGGAATGCTTTATTTAAATCTGTAAAGTCTATGCACATTCTCCACTTTCCATTTTTCTTTTTCACCATGACCACATTGGCGACCCATTGGGGGTATTTTGACTCCCTGACAGAGCCATTTTCCAATAATTTTTTGATCTCCTCGCGTACTACATTGTATATCGTGGAGTTGAACTTACGCCTAACCTACCTCACCGAGGGGTGGAATGGGTCGACATTCAATATGTGTGTAGAGATTTCCTTCGGGATACCTGGCATATCATGGCTAAAACGGGGTCGAGGTCCGATTTTGCATCTTTTACTATATCAGGGTCTCTAATGAAGTCCTCTCTATCATCACAGATCGACCTTGGCCCTATCAATTGCTATGCCCCTTTTGTTTTACCCTTCATTTGTTGAATTACCATATAATCTAGGGTGGTTCAGTAGCATTTGCGAGATGTGTGTTGTTCTCCTCGTATGCTGAATATTCCCCATGGAGTTGGAAATTTTATGATTTAGTAAAAGCTGGAGAGGAAGGCTCGCATTGCATGTATCCATGGTCGCCCTATTATGGCGTTATATCTCGTGTACTGGTCCATGATATGGAATGTGGTTTCTAGAGTGACGCTGCCAGCCAGGACGGGGAGTGTGATTTCTCCAGATGTTCATTCAACTGCATTATTAAAACTTGCTAGTGTGATGCATCACGACACTATATTCTCCTCGAGTTTCATTTGTGCAAGTACCCGAGGGTGGATAATGCACGTGCCACACCCATCGTCTACCATAATGCATCTTACGTCTGTATCTAAAACTCATAAAGTGATAACAGGGGCATCATAGTGAGGGAAACTAAACCATGGGTATCTGACTTAACGAAGATGATACTTTCTTCGAGTTCGCCATATCGCTCGCGAGTGATAGACCGCTCGAGCTTATGGGTTGTGGTTGATGTTTCAAACGTAAATACCACACAAGAGGAGAGGTGATTTGTGTGGTACTCAATTTTCGATCTAGAAGAACCTGGTTCTTCTAGGTGTTCTAACTACTACTGTTTACGGAAATAAAATACAGAAAATAAAAGAACACAAGGATTTTTACGTGGAAAACACCTGGCTCAAAAGGTGAAAAAACCATGACCTACTACTCAGTAGGATTTTCCCAAACATCCACTAAACTCAGTGAGCCAAAAACAGCATTTACAAAACTCTTGTAAACCTAAGGATTAACTCTAATCCAAGTGTGGCACACAGCCTCAACTGTTGCGACACTCTCAAGTTAACTCTAACTTGAATACTCAAAGTACCTAATACAATTGCTTCTATGAAAGCTGGAAAGGTACAAGTTTTAATCACCTACTACAATTGAACTAGAATAATAATAAATACAATGGAACTGGTTCTTCTATCTTGTTCAAGTAGTTGGAGGCGTGCACACTCAATCTCACATAAATTGCTTGCAAAATAGCCTTGCTCTTTTGCTCTCAATTTTGCTTAACTTCAGCATATGTGCATACCTGTAAAAGAGAACAAATCAATTATTTATTAGATTAGTAATTAGAGTTGGATTGTGACTCAATTTCTGATCCTCTATTGAGTTTGAGTCCTAGACCAATCCAAACTCCAACCCTTATCCGGATGTGTTCTCTTCTCATAAGGAGACATCTTCTCCTTATCCCATATGCAATCTTTTCGATCAGTTCAGAATATATTCAGAAGATATTGCCGCTTGATCCCAAGGACTTATCTTCTTCATGTGCATCTCATGTGCATGGGCCATAGCATCTGTGTCTTCTAAGATGAACCTAGTCCTTCACTGAGTTCATTTGTCATTCTTCAAAACGTCAACTGATCTTGGGCCAACAAATTCCCCCTTTTGATGATGACAAACTCTGTGCTTTTATTGATCAGAGAACCTATGGAACTCATCTAAAATATCATCACTTGAAAAAGTTAACTTATCATTAAAGGCCAGATTTAATTAGGTCATAAACATCACTGTTCAGAAAAATATTTTTTAAGCACAATACACAATATCTTCCCTATTTTGGCATCATTGAAAAGTTGCATTAACATGTGAATCCCAGAATATTAATCATTACTCATGGCCACTGGGGCAACTGCAAGTGAAAGCATGCTTTAGTTAATCAAAAATCAACTTGACAAATATAACTATTAAGAGCAAAATCATCATAAAACAAGAGAAGTATAAATTGTCGTTGATAAGGCAGTGCTTCTACAAGACAGTCCACAAAAAAGAAAGAACAAAAACAACCAACCATGAGAAAAAACAAGAAAAATCCCTAATCGGGGTCACTGAAGGGAAACTGAACTGGTTCAGAACTAGGACAAAGAGGGCTAAGGCTTTGAAGAACTAGAGCATTGGGATTGGAGTAGGTTGAGCATTATTTTTAGCATCCCTTCACTCTTTTCCTTTTCTTTTGCTAGTTCTGCTTTCAGCCCATTCCTTTCTTCTTCCAACTCAGCCACATGAGCCTGAAGCCTAGAAATCTCAGCATCTTTGGTCCCACATTCTTGAACCAAATCCCTAACCTTGCTATTCACTGGAGTCTTCACTGATGAACCAGGTTCAACAGGGTCTACACTTAGCAGATAGTCACAGGCTTGGAGAGTCTTCATTCCAAAGTGTTCCTTACTGGAGGCCATTTCACATTTCTTCAAAGGAATGTCCAGCCTGTCCAATACAGTTGTTAGAATGAATCCATAAGGAGTAGCATGATCCTTTGAACCATTGATGACTCTGTCCAGCAGTTTGACTATGAAAGCAGGCCAATTAATCTATTTACCCCTCACAAGACACTCCATGAGAACCAGGTCCGTGTAATTTGCGGTGTGCCTCCTCTCCTGTCTATGCAACATACATTTGTTCACAAACTCAAAGAGCACTTTATGCTCTGGCTTCATTTCACTCTTTTGAACAAATCTTGCCTCAGGCACCTCTTCAGCATCCTTTGTATCACAGAAGTTCCTGGTGATTTGGAGTGTTGTGGGCCGATCATCTAGAGAAGGCCACCTTTGCCTAGTGTAATCATCATAGACCTCACTTGGAATGTCTAGAATCCTGTCCAATTCGGGTGCATCAAACTTCACCTTCACACCTTTCACAACACTAGTTACTAGCCTATTTTCCACAAAGCCATTTGCCATGAATTCAATTAGCTCTCTTCTGGCTAGTCTTCCATCCATCTGAAGGACCATGTCCTTCCACCCCTGTGCAGCTAAAGCATCCACCAACCTAAGCATTCCTGGCTCCTCCAGGTCTTTCAGCAGCCTTCCCTTCAATATCTTCCTCCTGCTAAAAATAACAAAACGATCTTGCTCTTGTTCAGACTCCTCCTCTTCTTCTTCTCCACTCCACTCTTCTGTAATGCTTCCTGTAGTTCTGCCTCACTTTGCCTTACTTTGCTCCTTGTGGTTCTTCCCTTAGGTACGGTAGTAGCAGCAGACTTGGGAGATGTTACTTTGATTTTCTTTAAGGGTTTAGAAGCAACTAGGGTCTTTTGTGAAAACATCTTGCGCTTCTTTGGGTCATAACTGGCCCCCAATTTCTTTAGAATATCTGCTAAATTCTCCTCCGCAGAAGAACCGCGTTCTTCTTGTTGCCTACACAGTTGAAAAAGTCCCTCAGCAGCCTCTCCTGATCCGCTTCCCCCTAACTTTAAGCCACTTTCTTCTCCACCACCACATATAGCAAGAACCTCCCCTTTCTTTTTCTTTCTCCTCCTACTAGATTCAACCGCTTCAGCATTTTTCACAGAACCCACCAACATAAACCTACTATCTTCCTTCTCTACTACATCAGAAAATACAAAATAGGTGTTTACCTCACCTGGGGTTTCTTGACTCTTTTCATTGTCAGAAGACCCAGGTTCTTCTCCTTCACTAGCAGAGATGAACTTTTTGGACTCAGAGCTTGAGTCAGATTCTTCAGCTGAAACTTATTTCCTTTGACTGGCCTTTAATTTTTCGTTCAAAGCTTTTCTGAGAGAGCCGGATGCTACAGTTTTTCTGGCTAACATCTTTTGCCGACGAAATCTGGGTTTTAGGGTTTTAACTGGAAGTTTTGATGATGAAGTATTGGGGGAAACAGGTGGGGGAGTTCCAGGATTGTCTTGAGGATTAGTCATGGCGGAGAATTTCTGGAAATCTTTTGGAAATTTTTGGAGAAGAAAGGGGTTTATCAGAAGTATTGTTGAAGTGAATAACGATTATGAGTGATGAGAGAAGGTGTGGAGTGTATTTAAAGAGGGCTCATGATTAAGCATATAACGGTAGCCTTTTCAGTGATCAATAAGGAGTCTAATCAAATTAGAATTCCGGTCTCTTTAGAGATTAATGAGTGACGCTAGTTTTTAGAAAGAAAAAAATCCCGTTCTAGTTAGACTCCTAGGATAATGAAACTGGTTCAATGCTCAACGGATAGAATTACTGAAAGTTTGGTGTAATTAGGACTTCTGCTCATGATTGGTAATTTTATCTTTCTATTTGTGCAAAGTATAGAAACATACCTAAACTTTCTTATGAGCATATACTGATGAACCAAGTTCTTCAAGTAAAACTTCTCTTGATCATGCCTCAAATGTCAAAATAGAAAAATTTGTAAGAGATTAAAGATTCATATAAACACATGTCACGGGAGTATACTAATTAAAGTATGAGACTGAGTAAGAATTAGTCTAGATATTTACATTGAATTAAGAACTCCTAACCAAAAAGATTTTTTTTTCATTTTTTTTTCATTGTGCATTCTGAACTGGATTTTTTAGGTGATCTTAATCATCCCTAATTCCAATATGTTCCTTTCAAAGTTTTCTTTACTCAGTGCTTTAGTGAAGATGTCAGCTATTTGTTTTTCAGTAGCACAAAATTCTATGGAGATTTAACCCTTTCTCATAGTTATCTCTTAAGAAGTGGTGTCTAACATCTATGTGCTTGGTCTTTTTATGATGAACAGGGTTCTTTGTCATACTTATAGCACTAGTGTTATCACAAAATATTGGAATACACCCCACTTCAATTCCAAAGTCTACCAGCTGTTGTTTGATCCATAGCAATTGGGCACAATAAGAGGCAGCAGCAACATATTCAGCTTTAGCAGTAGACAGGGCTACTGAATTTTGCTTTTTGGTAGCCCATGACACTAGACATAACCCCAGGATAATCAGCATCAGCTTATCCTACCAGATCAAAATTACTACCCTTGGGATACCAAAGACACAAATCTTTGGTGCCTTTCAGATATCTCAGTATCCTCTTGACAGCAGTCAAGTGTGACTCCTTTGGATTTGCCTGGAAATAAGCACAAAACTCTACACTGAAAACAATGTCAGGTCTGCTGGCAGTAAGATACAAAAGTCAACCAATCATACTCCTATAAAATTTTTGATCAACTGATGAACCAGGTTCATTAATATCTAATTTAGTGGCAGTTACAATTGGTGTATCTATTTCTTTGGAATCCTCCATTTTAAACTTTTTGATTAGTTCTTTTGTATACTTCTGTTGATGGATCATGGTTCCATTTGGGCTTTATTTAATCTACAAGCCTAGGAAGAAATTTAGTTCACCCATCATACTCATTTCAAATTCACTTCCCATTAATTTGGCAAAGTCCTTACTCAACCTATCAGTAGTGGCCCCAAATATTATGTCATGAACATATATTTGTACAACAAGGAGGTCTTTACCTTTTTCCCTAAGGAACAAAGTGTTGTCAATTTTACCTCTTTTGTACCCATGCTCCAGTAGGAATTTTGATAGTCGTTCATACCAAGCTCTTGGGGCCTGTTTGAGCCCATATAGAGCTTTGTCCAGCTTGTACACATGCTCACGACATTCCTTGCTTTCAAATCATGGAGTTGTTTCACAAACACTTCCTTCTTGAGGTAGCCATTTAGGAAGGCGCTTTTGATATCCATCTGATGGAGAGAGAATTCCATATGTGCTGCAAAGGCAATGAGGAGTATGATTGCCTCTAGTCTTGAAATTGGAGCAAAGGTCTCATCATAGTCAATGCCTTCCTCTTGGTTGTAGCCCTGAACCACCAGCCTTGCCTTATTTCTTGTAATAGTTCCATCTTCATCAAGTTTATTCCTGAAGACCCATTTGGTGCCAATGACTGACCTGTCCTTGGGTCTAGGAACTAGATGCCAGACTTGACTTATTTCAAATTGATTGAGTTCCTCCTGTATAGCATTGACCCAGTCTGTATCCTGCAAAGCCTCAACAACATTTTTAGGTTCAATAAGAGATAGAAAAGCATCAAATGCACACAGATTCTTTAATTGTGATCTAGTTTTGACTCCAGATGTTGGATCATTAATGATGTTCTCAATGGGATGAGAACTTTGATACTTGTGAGATTTCACCAACAACTGGTTTCTACTAGATAATTCTCCTTTGTTCTGTTGATGAGGAACAGGTTCATGAACAGGTTCTTGTAAAGAGTTTGTTTCATTTTCTCCCTGATTAGTTCCCCATGTCAGGTTGCCCAGACTGGAAGAACCTGTTCTATCACCTGTTCCTTCTTTTGATGATGCTTCAGTCGATTCTCTTACCAAGCCAATGGCTTCATCTTCATGTTCCTGTCTCTCAGAAAGAATGTTAGTTTCATCAAATACAACATGCACACTTTCTTCTACATACAAAGTTCTTTTATTGAATACTTTATATGCTTTGCTATGTGAAGAATATCCCAAGAATACTCCCTCATCACTTCTGAGATCAAACTTACCTAGGAAGTCTTTTCCATTAATGTGCACATAGCACTTGCAACCAAATGCCCTAAGGTGGGATATGTTTGGTTTTATCCCTTTAAGTAACTCATAGGGAGTTTTCTCAACAAGAGGTCTAGTCATGCATCTATTGATTATGTAACATGCAGTGTTTACAGCCTCTGCCTAGAAGCTGTGAGGTAATTTTCTAGAGAGAAGCATGGTCCTTGCCATATCCTCAAGGGTACTGTTCTTTCTTTCAACTACACCATTTTGCTGAGGAGTTCTAGGGGCAGATAAGTTGTGATCTATACCATTTTCATCACAATATTCAGCAAATTTTATATTTTCAAATTCAGTTCCATGATCAGACCTAATGGATGCAAGTTGATTTCGTAATTGTTTTTGAGTTCTTCTAACAAAGGCATTAAACATTTCAAATGCCTCATCTTTGGATGTTAGAAATAGTACCCAGGTAAATCTAGAATAATCATCAACAAGCACCATCACATATTTCTTTCCACCTCTGCTCATGGTTCTCATTGGACCACTAAGATCATATGAACCAGTTCCAACGTCTTGGACGTACTTACCATTTTCTTGGATTTGAAGGTTGATCTTACCTGCTTCCCCCTTGCAAATGCCTCACAAACTTTGTCTTCTTTGAACTTGATATTAGGTAACCCTATCACCAAGTCCTTGGAGACTAATTTGTTTAGATGATTTAGACTAGCATGGCCAAGTCTTTTGTGCCACATGAGGGGATCATTAACTAGCACACTTAGACAAGTGAGTTCATTTTCTGAAAGAGTTGACAAATCTACAATGTAAATATTGTTAACTCTTTTTTCCTGCAAAACAATCTTGTTAGTGGTAAGGTTAATCACAAAACATTTGGTAGAGGTGAAAGCTACAAGGTTACCTCTGTCACAAAGTTGTGACACACTGATGAGGCTATATTTCAAGCCATATATCAAGTAGACATTCTCAATGGAATGAGAGTCTGTCTTACCTACCTTTCCAACCCCAATGATCTCACCTTTCTTTTCATTTCCAAAGGAGACATTACCTCCTTTCAGGTTCTCAAGTGAAAGGAACTGGTCCTTCTTCCCAGTCATGTGTTTTGAGCAGCCACTATCCATGTACCATATTTGGCTACCCCCTTTTACTTGAACCTGCAAAAAAAAATCAGGGGTTAGTCTTAGGAACCCAAACTAGTTTGGATCCCTTTCTATGGGCAAAAGGATGAATTAGATTCTTTCTTGCCCAGCTTGTAGTTTGTGTTTTTCTTGAACAAAAGCTTTGTTCCTTTGACTGGCCTTTTCTTTTGCATTACATTTATTTTTATAATGGCCAGTCTTACCACAATGTGTGCAAATCTTATTTTCAGGAAGAGTGAGGAACTTGTTTTTGGGTTCCCATTTTGGAGCTTGAGTCCCATAGCCAAGTCCTCTTTTATTGCTACTGTGATGCTCTTGCAACCATGAGAGAGCATCAGAAGCTTTGTTCCATTTGCAAGTTCTATCTAGTTCATGTTTCACCTTTCCTAGATCTTCTTTTAGAACCTTAATCAATTCATCTTTCTTATACAGTTCATCTTTAATTTTTTCTAGATTTTCTTCTAGAGTGAGAAATGAGTGATCAACTTTCTTCTTTCCTGTTCCTAGTTTCAGTTTTAGATTTTCTGACCTAAGTTCTAGAATACTATTGTCAAGTTCAAGAACCTGGCTCTTCAACTCAGCATTTTTGTTATCACTCTCATCAGCCCTAGATTCTAGACTTTTGCATTTTGCTTTTAGGATAACATATTCCCTAGAAAGAACTTCCTTTTCATTTTTAACTATTTCAGACTCATCAATAAAGTCTAATAATAGCTCAGCCAACCTTTCTTTAGACAGAAATTTAATTTTATCCTTGAGATGCAGAATACTTACCTCTTGCTTATCATCTGATTCTCCATTGGCCATAAGAGTCTGCTCTTCTGAGTCTTCATCAGAGGTTTCACCCCAAGCAGCAACCATAGCCTTGGTTGAACCTTTGTTTCTCTTGGGTTGAACCTGTTCATTCTTCCTGTTTCTTCGTTCAGCCCTTTCTTTCTTCCACTCAATCTCCCATTGAGGGCAATTCTTGATCATGTGGTCAGTCTTACCACACTTATAGCAGCCAACATTTGTCTGTTTCTCAGGAGCTCTTGTCTTGTTGAAGTTTGTACCTCTTGATGAACCCTTTCCTCCCATCAGGTACTTTTTGAAATCTCTAGTGATCATAGCCATCTCATCATCTTCTAGGTCTGAACCTTCTATAATTTTGAGGGCCAAACTTCTCTCCTTCTTGGGTGTATCCATCTTCCTGGTTTGCCTTCTCAATTCATAAGCAGTAAGATTCCCAATCAGTTCATCTAGCCTGAGAGTGGCCATATTCTTGGACTCCTGAATGGCAGTGATTTTGCTTTCCCAAGCAACTGGAAGAACTCTTGTCAAGATCTTCTCAACCTTGTCTTCTTCAAGAATAACTCTTCCAAGAGACTTAAGTTCATTTGTCAGTGTAGTGAACCTAGTGTACATCTTTTGAATGGTTTCTCCATCTTTCATAGTGAAATTCTCATACTGAGAATATACCAATGTTCCTCTGGATCTCTTCACTTGAGGTGTTCCTTCATGAGCCACTTGCAAAGTGTCCCATATCTCTTTTGCAGTAGTACAACTTTAGATCCTGCTGTATTCATCTGGACCCAGTCCACACACAAGCCATTTCTTAGCCTTAGCATTTTTCTCCCACTTTTTCAAATCTTCAGCAGTGCAGGCAGCCCTTGCCTTTGGCACTTCCACTCCTTCCTCATTTTTCATTGTAGTTGCCAAAGGACCATCAGTGACTATGTCCCAGAGTTCATAGTCTTCTCCTATGATGTGATCCTTCATCCTATTCTTCCACCATGAGTAATATTTTCCATTGAACAGTGGAGGCCTGGTAGTGGATTGCTCTTCCCAATTCCCAGGTGGTGCACTCATGTTGATCTTTTCCTAAGGTGTTAGCCTATTTAAGGATAACCTGCTCTGATACCAATTGATGTTTCAAACATCAATACCACACAAGAGGGGGGTGATTTGTGTGGTACCCAATTTTTGATTTAGAAGAACCTGGTTCTTCTAGGTGTTCTAACTACTACTGTTTGCGGAAATAAAATACAGAAAATAAAAGAACACAAGAATTTTTACGTGAAAAACACCTGGCTCAAAAGGTGAAAGAACCATGACCTGCTACTCAGTAGAATTTTCCCAAACATCCACTAAACTCAATGAGCCAAAAATAGCATTTACAAAACTCTTGTAAACCTAAGGATTAACTCTAATCCCAGTGTGGCACACAGCCTCAACTGTTGCGAC
>MU769295.1:46322-58635 GCA_026770625.1 Nicotiana glauca
TAATACAATTGCTTCTATGAAAGCTGGAAAGGTACAAGTTTTAAATCACCTACTACAATTGAACTAGAATAAGAATAAATACAATGGAACTGGTTCTTCTATCTTGTTCAAGTAGCTGGAGGCGTGCACACTCAATCTCACATAAATTGCTTGCAAAATAGCCTTGCTCTTTTGCTCTCAATTTTGCTTAACTTCAGCATATGTGCATACCTGTAAAAGAGAACAAATCAATTATTTATTAGATTAGTAATTAGAGTTGGATTGTGACTCAATTTCTGATCCTCCATTGAGTTTGAGTCCTAGACCAATCCAAACTCCAAACCTTATCCGGATGTGTTCCCTTCTCATAAGGAGACATCTTCTCCTTATCCCATATGCAATCTTTTCGATCAGTTTAGAAAATATTCAGAAGATATTGTTGTTTGATCCCAAGGACTTATCTTCTTCACGTGCATCTCATGTGCATGGGCCATAACAACTGTGTCTTCTAAGATGAATCCTTCACTGAGTTCATTTGTCATTCTTCAAAACTTCAACTGATCTTGGGCCAATAGTGGTGAACTTTACGTTTTTGATAGAAGCATCGTCGCCACCTACGATGATCATTTGGATGGTGCAGGTTGGTGAGGGAGATTTCGGCGGTCCCTGATACTGTTTGCTTTCTCTGGAAAAGTTGGTCCTTCCTCGGTCGCTCAACAATTCTTTGAGGTATCCTTGTTGAAGAACGTTTGCGACCTCTTGTCTTAGGGCGATGCAGTCTTTAGTTTCTTTCCCTCATTCTTGGTGAAACTCGCAAAGGGCGTTTGATTTTTTGGTGCTTGGATCTGACTTCATATTTTGTGGCCAATTTACCTTTGGTCCAAGATTTTCCAATGCGTAGACTATTTCTGAAGGTGACATACAAAAATTGTGAGTGGATAACAAAAGGGGCATACCTCTCTCGTTCCGGTGAGTCCCTGTCCTTTGTCTGGGTGGGCCCTCTTCATGGCAGGAACGGGGTGCAATGTTGCTTTTGACATATATTAGATGACATTCTCGGTTGGGTCGTCGAGCTACAAGATCCCTTTTGGTATAGTTTCTTTGATCTTTCCTGGACTCGGCTTGTACTGAAGTCAATCGGTGAGTCAGTATATTGAGGTCATCCTCGTCTGCTCTAACATCGGCGCACTAGGCGTTGTGTATTTCATCCCAAGTAGTTGGGGGTACTTCATAAGCTAGCTTAACAACTTTCTTGTCACCTTTGAACCATTTCTGTTTAGCCCATTCTGGAAAGTTGCGACGACCATTCCTTCTGATATGTTTGGTAAGGCCATTCTTACTCCGTTGAATCGGGCGAGGAAGTCTCTCAATCCTTCTCCTGGTGATTGTTTGATAGCGAATATATCATTCACTCTCGCCTCTACCTTTTTGGACCCGATGTGGGCCTTTACGAACTTATCGGCTATCTCTTTGAATGTTTCAATGGAATGCGCGGGTAGCTGAGAATACCATGTTAATGCTCCTCCAATGAGGGTCTCGTCAAATTTTTTCAACAAAATGTAGGATACTTGTTCCTTGGCGAGGTTGTTGCCTTTCATAGCGGTGACATAGTGAGTTACATGGTTCTCGGGATCAATCGTATCATCATATATTTTCATGAAGGGCGGCATTTTGAAGGTCTTTGGTATGGCATGCGGGACAGCTTCATCACTGTATTGTTGCTCGATGAACCGACCAGTATCTTTCTTTGGTAAGAGCTTCAGGGCACCTGGTATCTTGTCGACCCTTTCTTGGTTTTCTCTCATTTGATCCCGAAGTGTTTTGTTAACGTTTTGCATTTCTTCCATTTTCCTCAAAATGGTCGTGAGGTGTCGCCACCTGCACTATTAACAGTGTTGTGATTAATACTTGTTATCGAGGGAGGAAACAGTCCATGCTTCTAGCCCGTTGTTGGTGTAACGCAAGTCCTTGCATTTTCTATAATTGTATCCTGAGCAGACTTGTGGAGGATGCTGGTTAGCGTGTCAGTTAACCAAGCCTCGAGGACTTTTTTTTTACTGCTGGTGGCGTCTCTTTCATCACGGACGTGGGAGCTCCTTTACCGCGGGATGTTGTGATACTGTCGTGAGGAGGAGGTGACCCACCTCGCCTGGGAGAGGCATTAGGTGCTATATCCTCACCTTTTGTTTCAGAAACCTCACTGATAAAGTAAGATAAAGTAGGTGAGAAACTGAGAGTAATGCACATTTAATATTCCAAAAGATGTGTGCAATAATAGGGGAATATCAAGCAATAAATGGCATTTATATATATAAGTACAATGATTCGCCTAATACTGAATGAGGTGGATGATTCCTCCTTCTGACTATGATGAATGACAGACAAATCCTAGAATATTAGAACTATTATCGGATCCGATGAAAAAGTATGGAATAATATGAGTAAGAATCTTGATGAAAAGGTAAAGTTTGTATCTTTGCTAGAGAGAGAGAATCTTCTTCTCAAAAAGTATTTTTATCAAGTGAATATTACATATCCTACGTTGTTGTCTTTTTTTCTATTTATATGAGTCATATCTCTAACAAATCCTAATAGTACAAGTGCAGAGAATATTCAATAGAATATTTTCTTTACGATCCTATTACAAAAACTAGCCGTTATTATTCTATTCTTGGTGCTCGACCTCGGTCGTTGTTGACAGCCCGGCCACGAATCTCACGGCTTCCTAGTCGACCTCGATCGATCATTTCTTTAGTGCCGCTTTACACCAAATTTTCTTAGGGCAGATTTTGGCCTATACCAGTGCGTCTTACACGTGAATTTAAATAAATTTTTATTTTTTATGATTAAAGATATCCATCTCTCATTTTTTGGAAATGAATGCACAATGAGGAGAAAATCAATCGCAAGTTTATTGAGCACGAAACATACTTTTTAACTAGTGTCATGGATTTTTGCATCATATATTTCAAATATATTATCTCCATGTCTGGTTGAGGTGTAACACGGAGGGTTGAAGGGATGGAAGTAAATTAATTTGAAATGTTAAATTTTATATTTACAATAGCTAACAGGGATTAGCAAAAATTATATTTGGTCGAATTAATTACGAGGCTACCAAATTTTCATAACAATATCATTCATATTGTAACATGTTTTATCATTGTGTTTAAAATTGGCTAATTAAAAGAAAGATATTACTGCAATTGAGGTAAAATAAACCTCCAATTTCTAAATCAAGGTAGTTTTCATATAATAGGGTCTTTTTCATATAATAGTGTTAACCAAAGACGAAACATCATAATTGACACTGGAAATTACTTCTTCACAATCTTTTGTCTTTCTTAAATCAGCATTTAAGTTAAGTATATTGACAGTAGAAGAAATATTTATATAATCAAATTACTTAAATTAATATTACAAATAAATTTTAAAAATAAATAATTTTTTATAATATATTAAATTACACCATAATTTATGTACTAACTTAAACAATAATCAAACGAAAAAACTGAAGGACTACTACCAGTTGAGTTAACGGATCAAAATTCGGACCCAAAATCCGAGTGATTTTGGCCCGCCAATTCGAGTGATTAGGGCTCCTTGTCGTCCTTTCCCCCCGATAAACCTCCTCTTTCTTGCGACTTCTTTCTTTTTTTCCCCTACTCGCGCGCCACAGGTGACAAATTTCTATTCGTATTCAATATATTTTGTTTTCTCATTTACTTTCTACCTGTTTATTTCTATTGATGCTGATCAGAGCTAAATCTCCCCTTCTGATTTATGATTTGCTTATACATAGTAATCTGAATTCTTCAATCGTAGTTCAACTTTCGATATAATTTATTGATGGATATGAAAGAGGAAGAATACTAATTGCGCAGAAGAATCCATATATGTGTAGGACATATTGGGAAAAACTAAAGAAAAAATAAAAGGTCGAATTTCATTACAAGTCTTGAGATTATTGTGAAGGTGTTTTTTTATGTTTATGGAAGACACAATTATGTAATTTCCTTGTCGCAGGCTCCTAAATTTCCTTTACTGTTCCTTATTGCCAGTTTATTTTTAGTCGACCTCGCGATCAAAACTGCTTTGTTCTTCTCCTCGCAATTGCTGTCTTTGATTGAAATCGAGCTGTAAGTTCTTCAAAAACCGTAAATTCAATTAATTGTCAGTTTACTTTCCAAGAATCGACACGCAAGCAAAACTGCATCGAATTTGTTCTCCTCCTCGCTATTTCTGCCTTTGATTGAAATTGAGCTGTAAGTTGTTCAAAAACCCTAATCCCTTTTTCTGCCAATGCTAGATAAAAAAAATTATCTTACTTAAATTTTTATTTTCCTTTGCTTATGAATTCGCATAGTTAGTCCTGGTCAATAATTTCAAAGGACACTGTTGATTATAATTCCATTTCATGTCATTTGTCCAATTGTAATTCTTGATTTCTACGGTTGAAATGTTTTGTAAAGACTTACTGCTAGAATTAGTAAGAATTGAAAACCCTATTATGTTAACTTTTATACGGGTGGGACTTGTTCATTTTCCAATGCTAACAGAAGCTTTGATTGAATTTGGGCTTTCAGAATAGGATGTTCAGAAGGAAGCAAATGAGTATAACTGAAAGGAGCAATTGTATGATGCTATTTTTCTTGCTAGCTACACTGAATCAACCACTTCTACTTTTCTCTTTATCCATTTAATATAGGGCACAAGCTTATATTTGATAAATGAAGTTACTCAACTTTATTTTTGTTCACTTTGTCTTGTGGCTTGGAGATCCAGATTTTTGGTTAAAGCTGATTTACTAATCTGAATCAATGAGCTTAAAATAATAACAGGACAAGGTTAACAACCGAAGACTTGCTTACCGTCAAGATATACGGATCATTTAGGAACATAATTTCATTTTCATGAAACGAGTTTCCTCCTGTCATTTATAAACACTAAATAGGTGGTGATACATGCGTTAATTGTAGTAAGTTAGCTTACAAACTAATCCAAAGGTGTGGCCTAGTGGTAAATGAAGTGGGAGAAAACCATGAGATCTCAAGTTAAATCTCGGTGGAGGCAAAAGAGACTAGGTGAGTTCTTCCCATATGCCTAAGCGTGTTTGTGAGTAGAGTCACTTGATACTTATGCTGGTGGGAGGGAGAGTATCCGGTGGAATAGTCGATGTGCACATAAGCTGGCCCCAACACCAACAAACAACAACCCAGTGTAATTCCACAAGTGGAGTCGGGGAGTGTAGGATGTACGCAGTCTTACCCCCGCCTTGGAAGTGCAGAGAGACTATTTCCAATAGGCCCTCTGCTAAAGAAAGGATGGAAGAAGCACTTATAGCAAGTAATATCAATACAAGGTATTTAAAAAACAGAACCCAAGAAAGCAAAAGAGAGTATGAAAGAAGCACTAATAGTCAATAATAACAGTACAAGATATGAAATGATAACAACTAAGGGCGTACGGAAGGCAAGTAACAACAGGGCAAAATATGTGGTAATAGCAAACTAAGAATAAAAGGGATACCAAACTACACTAATACTATTGAACTAAGGAAGACACAAGGAAATGCTCGACTACCTACTAACCTTCTACCCTAATTCTCAACCTCCACATCCTCCTATCAAGGGTCATGTCCTCGGTTAGCTCCAGCTGGCCCCAACACCATCGTCATAAAAAAAAAAGTTAGCCTAAAACGGTTCAGCCATCTTCAAAATGAAAAATCAAAATGCTGTTGTATGAGCGAATGCTGTAATGTACTAGTGTGCCAACACTTCCCTCAATTTCAAATTTAGGCTCTAATCTTTCTGAAACCTTTTTTTTATTTTCATTTATAAACAGGGTTCTAGGCTAGGGTCCTGTAATGCGTGCCGAACAGCCAAAAGACTCAATGAAAGAGATGGACTGGAAAACTCTGGGTGGAACAGAAAGTAATGAATCTGGTATTGGACCAGCTGTGAAGAAACGGCTACCTAAAAAAATTCGACAAGTTCCTGAGTATTATTTTCTTCCACGAAGATCCTTACCATACAACATCGCCTTTTACGGATCATTTATTGCTGCTGGTGTTGGTGCAGGAATGCTGCTTGAAGTATGGATCAACAAGAAGATAAAAGGTAATCACTTACTACTATAATTCGAAATAGACTGAATCGTGTATATGCCATCAGTTTCCAGTTTTAGTATTTGAGCATACGTCAGTAGCATGGAAAGCCTATAGCTCTGTTTGAAGACAAATTCTAAGGTGCTATTTGTCCGTTCTTATTGATAGCATATAGAGTCTTTTAACGAGTCATCAAACATGTGTTATGTTGTAATGCATATAATCCTTCTCTAGGTTATATCAAAATACTTGAGGATACTGCTCAATTATTCAGATTTGGCTGTTAAATTGTTTGGACGCCGTAAATGCTTGTCATAAGATTTCTACTCTGTACTTCTCTTCTCGTCCAATTGAGAATGACTCACACCGACTATATGGAAATAATCTCCCTCAAAAAGCGGTGCCAAAGGCAAAAGTGTAAAATTAACAGCATATCCTCAACTCAGAGCAGTTCTCCAGGCACATCTCCGTTGCATCAATTACACTCCATTTTTTCTCCCATAAAATCAGTAATCTTACTTCCAACAAGAAAGCATTAGGGCTTACTCTGATTGAGCATACCTCTGTTAACAAGTATTCAAAGAAAGTACTCCTAGTTATTATCATACTTTTAACTGTTTGATTACATTACGATCCGTCTTTCCCTGAAATGTGGTTATTGGTTCCTTGCTAGTTATTCTCCTGCCTTATGCTTTTCTGCCCCATCCATCATTCTACACGTTTTTGGTGATCCATGCTTGAATATTTGACAACATTTGCTTACAAGTGTCTATCCTTGTCTAATAATCAAGGAAATCATATTTGTTAAGTTTTCCCCAGCAGCCAACTCCACTTAAATGGCGTTTTAATTTGAAAACTGCCTGACAATGGTAGAGAAGACACTCAATTGAGTCCCATGGGCACTCAGATACCTTTTCTGATTTTGCACCGGGTGTCCGAGTCTCTTCGAGCCCCGACTAATCCCGGGGGTGCACAGGTCCTCGGCAAGGAGTTTCCCGCAAGTGCACCACGGTTAATTCAGGTTTTACCCAGTCCGATGGCCCTCAGAAATTGTTTGCACCTAGTGGGTTTCGAACTTGAGACCTTGAAAGGGAGCAAACCCCAAGGCTCAAGTCAATTTAAGAGAATGGGCACTCAGATACCTTTTCTAGTGCAGCACATCATTTGTTTGATTTATCTTGTATTTTCCAATCATATGGGGTGCAGCCCTTCCCCAAACCTGTGAACGTGGAATCTTTGTGCACCGGGCTGCCCTTTACAGTAATTTCCTCTTTTCCTCTATTTGTTGGTTTTTCTTTAAGTTGATTTGCTCTCTGATCGCAGAGGATGGAGGAGTCATTTGGGAGTTTGACAAATGAATGCTGGATTTTTTCTCAGCAGTTTCTACTCTTAACCTTTTCAAATGCTCTTTCGTGCCAAGGAGTAAACGTGGTTTGGACAGCTGAATTTTGAATCCATTAGTACATGATTATTAATCTTTCTTTTGCATCCAAACCAATTTTGTAACAATATATTTCAGGAGAGATGTGAGCTTAATTGAAGCAAGCACGTTCAGTGAAGAAGCTGAGTATTGTTGTGTATTTCAGGGCAATTGTGTCGGAATTTGCAAATTCTACTGAAACATTAAGTTATATAACGCCATGGCGTAATATTTGAAAATAGAGACACCAGGCAAATGGTCGTGTTATTTGTATCGTTATATCCCTTTACAATTTTAAATTTAAGAGAATGGCCTTCTTAAATCTCTTATATGTAAAAAAAACAGATCTCTTACGCGTAAAAGTAATGTAAAAAAAAAAATAGAGTCATAAAACTAAATACTTCCTCCGGTTCACAATAAGTGTCCAATTTATTTTTAGCACGCTCATTAAGAAAATACTAAATTTTATATAAAAATACCTACTATGAATAAATTATCCCTAATTAAACATTTAATGTAAGGAGTAAAAAAACTTTTTAGGAATATGCACATAGGGTTATTTTGTAAAAACAAATTGAATTCTTTCTTGATTACATAACTGACACTTATTTTGAATTAAAATAAAAAAGCAAATTAGACACTTATGGTGAACGGGAGTACAAGTTTGTAAAGGGCCAAAAAAAAAACTAATTGACCTGCAAATGGCCTAACCTAAGAATTCTATTTTCTCTGCTTTTACTGAACAATGGATAGTAATATTACCTGTGGATAGTGGATTAAATATCATATATATAATATATTATATTTAAACATTATATAAAACGAAACACTAGTCCATAAACAACATACTACATATTTAGAAATTACATAACACGATTAAGATAATAGGGTTTGCTTTTTTCCATACAATAATAGTTTCCTCCTTATTCTCTTTTGGAGAGAGGTGGTATGCAAATAGTAGTTTTTTTGGAACCCTTGGAAAACTTGCAGCCATTACAGCTTCTGTCATAGTCTCTGTCTTTCGGATGAGTATTCTGTGCGCACTGGGTAAACCTCCCACCGTGTAATAGCCTGCAAATCACACAGGGAATGTAAATCGTATTAGGCAAGCCCCATGCAACAGGCTCAGACCCAGAAGAGCATTGAGTTGGTTTCGAACCTGCGTCATCCGTGTTGAATAGGTAGTTATTATGACTAGTTATTATCTTCGAGAAAGATATTTCCATCTTACTAGTATCCTTTTCAATTTTCATGCTAAAATTGGAGTCGTTTTGAACCGATGCCAAAATAGCTGGTCTCATCTACCATGTTGGGGTTGAGGGTTAAGACTCGATAGATCAAGGAGAATAAGTTGCCAAAAGTGATTCCTATCACGTGCTTACATGTAATGATTAACAAAAGAGAACAAAAAAGACTGAAAGCTATTACTACTAGTCTACTGATCCTAACACTACTTCCCTTTCCAAACAACTTATGATTCCTATTCAATGTAGTTCCTAATTTCTCACTCATCTACGGGTTTTCCCTTTACTCCTGTAGGCTATAGTACTAATCACTTTCTTTCCACACAAAAAAAAGAATAAAAAGGATCAGTTTACTTGTTGTTCCTTGGTTTATTATCGTATATTTGTAAATAATAATTCTGGAAAAAATAACGTTAGCGTATAAACGTAAATATAAATGAAACAGTAACTATTACGTTAATATTTACTATTAACAAATAAATTTGGTTTAAAAAATTAATCAATCAATCATTTGACCGAAGCCGAAGCCGAAGCCGAGCCGAGCGAGCGACGACGACGGCGCGAGACTTGCATTCTTCCTAACTCTTTAAGAGCTACATGAAGTGCATTTGTATATAAACCCACCAAAATTCTTATCCTCTACCAATGTGGGACAATTTCTTATTAAAAGAGAGAGGGAAACTTAAATTTTACTCAAAAATTTTATTTTCCCTCCATTTCTCATTCACCCTCTTTTTAATATCTTTCTATATTAAAAATCCTCAACAATCCCCCACATGAATGGGGAATGGCTATATCACGGAAGTATGCATGAAAAACTTGTGTGATTCGCAAGCAAGGATTAATTGCATCTGGATAAGTAGGTTTCCCTTTGAACTTTCCGTAGTGAACTTATGTCGGATATACTCGGTCAATCGGTAGATTTGATATCTTTGAACCGTTGAACTTTAGTGTATACCTAGACAACCATAAGTCACACAAACAACCCTTAACCGTCTTTGGTTCTCATTGTTGTGTTCGTTTCAGCCATGAACACCGCCTGGTTTCATAGAATTGGCCTTGCAGAATTCTCCTTGAAGCGGCTAACACTTCACACTTACATAGGTGATTCCTAAACGTGTCATCCTGTAGATACACTATTTGATATATTACGTATCAAATTTAAAAATCATTAAAAAGCCTTAATGCTTTACCCTTGGTACTGAACATTGTCTCATCACGAGAATGGACCAAAATTTTTGTTGACAATGTTGAACCTTCATTAATGACTTTGTTTGATCTTCTTCAACCTAGATCTTGGGATCTCCAGTCTTCTAGGTAGAGTTACCGCCACAATGACTTGTTCTCGGCCATAGTCCCATTCCCCTCGATGATTTCTCAACTACCTCTCTAGTTAGGCCTTTTGTAAGTGGATCTGACACATTATCACTTGAATTTATATAGTCAATCGTGATAATTCCTCTAGAAAATAATTGCCTAACGGTTTTATGTCTTCGTCGTATATGACGAGATTTACCGTTATACATAAAGCTCCCAGCCTTTCCAGTTGTCGCTTGGCTATCGCAATGTATGCATATTGGTGCCAATGGTTTGGGCCAAAATGGAATGTCTTCCAAGAAATTCCGGAGCCATTCAGCTTCTTCACCGGCTTTATCTAAGGCTATGAACTCAGCCTACATTGTAGAGCGGGCAATACAAGTTTGTTTGGACGATTTCCAAGATACCGCTCCTCCACCAATAGTGAATACATATCCACTTGTGGACTTTGAATCAGTTGAACCTTGAACCGGTGATCCAATTTGCATCACAATATCCTTCAATCACCGCAGGATATTTACTGTAGTGCAAATCAAAATTTTGGGTATGTTCTAAATATCCCAAAACTTGTTTCATTGCCATCCAATGAGTTTGATATGGATTGCTCGTGTATCGACTCGGTTTACTATAGCACAAGCTATATCTGGTCGTGTACAATTCATGATAGACATTAAGCATCCCAACACACGAGCATAATCCAATTGTGATATATTTTGGCCTTTGTTCTTTGCTAATACAAGATTCACGTCAATTGGAGTCTTTGCAACTTTAAAGCCCAAGTGCTTGAATTTTTCAAGTACTGTCTTAATATAATGAGATCGGGACAATGCCAGACCTTGAGGAGTCTTTTGGATCTTAATCACCAGAATTAAATTCGCAACTCCCAAGTCTTTCATATTAAACTTGCTAGTTAGCATACACTTAGTCGCATTTATGTTTGCAATGTCATTACTCATTATCAGCATATCATCCACATATAGGCAAACAATGACTATGTGATTTGGAACATTTTTAATGTACACACATCTATCACATTCATTTATCTTAAAACCATTTGACAACATTGTTTGGTCAAATTTTGCATGCCATTGTTTGGGTGCTTGTTTTAGTCCGTAGAGGGACTTAACAAGTATACATACCTTCTTTTCTTTACCCGGAACCACAAACCCGTCAGGTTGTTCCATGTAGATTTCTTCCTCCAAATCTCCATTTAAGAAGGTTGTCTTTACGTCCATTTGATGAATTTCAAGACCATAAACTGCAGTTAAAGCTATTAGCGTTCGTATGGACGTAATTCTCGTCACTGGAGAATATGTATCAAAGTAGTCAAGACCTTCTCGTTGTCTATACCCTTTGACAACAAGTCTTGCCTTAAATTTATCAATAGTGCCATCATCTTTCATTTTTCTTTTAAAAAATCATTTACTACCCAAAGATTTATTTCCAGGAGGAAGATCAACCAATTCCCATGTATGGTTGTTCAGTATGGATTCTATTTCACTATTGACTGCCTCTTTCCAGAATAATGATTCCGAAGAAGACATAGCTTCATTAAATGTTTGAGGCTCATTCTCCAATAAGAAAGTTACAAAATCTGGTCCAAACGAAGTAGACGTTCTTTGACGTTTACTACGTCTTGGATCCTCCTGATTAAATGTACTTTCTTTTGTTTCTTCCCAAGGTCGTTTAGATCTTTTACTAATCGACTCGCATTCCTTTTTATACGGATATATATTTTTGAAGAACTCAGCATTATCTGATTCTATAACCGTATTATTATGAATGTCGGAATTTTCTAATTTATGAACAAGAAATCGATATGCTTTACTATTGGTTGCATATCTTATGAAAATATAGTCAATGATTTTCGGTCCTATTTTTACCCTTTTGGGTTTAGGAACTTGCACTTTTGCCAAACACCCCTGCACTTTCAAATGATTCAAGTTGGCCTTCCTTCCTTTCCATTTTTCATATGGAATGGATTGTGTTTTGCTATGGGGTACTCGATTTAGTATTCGTCTAGCCGTAAGAATGGCTTCCCCCCACAAGTTCTGTGGCAATCCAGAACTTATTAATAATGCGTTCATCATCTCCTTTAATGAACGATTTTTTCTTTCTGCAATCCCATTGGATTGCGGCGTATAAGGGGCCATTGTTTGATGAATAATTCCATATTCTAAACATATTTGTTCAAAAGGAGATTCATATTCACCACCCCTATCACTTCTTATCATTTTGATTTTCTTG
>MU769295.1:60359-88984 GCA_026770625.1 Nicotiana glauca
AATTCTTTTGATGTCTCCACGCCACTGTATACATTATACAGATTATCATCCAGTCCGCTAAGAATATAATTCTTGCACAAAAAGTCAGAATGCTTCCACGCCTCAGTCACGAGAAAGCTTTCATTCTCTGGAGTTTCATCGGGCAGATCAGGAAAATCTTCCTTGATGAACTTCTGTAGACATAATGTAGTCAAGTAGAAGAACATCTTCTGCTACCAGCGCTTGAAATTCCTGGAAAAATTTTCGGATTTTTCTATCGGTGCCAACGCCGGTGTTCGGCTTGTCGATGCATTGACAGTCATCGTCGGAACATGGCTTGCCGATGCGTTGACAGTCACCATCGGAACAGCTTGGTTTTCGGTTTCATTAGCCATTTTTTTTCTGAAAAAATGACACAAACAAACGTTTAATAAATGTTTAAAACTGGAGTTAAAAAATCATGTAGATTTTAATCTCCAACAAAACGCCACGAAGGCTTTACTCTTCAAAATGGGAGTACACAAAAACCACAAACGTTTTATTTTCCAGAATAATAAGGATAACACAAATACAGAAATAAAAATTATTAAATTCCTTCAGCTTGTTGTTCCTTGGTTTATTATCCTGTATTTGTAAATAATAATTCTGGAAAAAATAACGTTAGCGTATAAACGTAAATATAAATGAAACAGTAATTAATTCGAGCTCACTGAATTCATAATGTTTCCTTAAGGAATTTAATCCTCTCCTAGTACCCAAGGTTATGGATTATTTCCTTCCAGGATAGAACGAATTACACACTGGTGTAGCGGTACTTCAAACCCCAGTGTTTCAGCGAACACAAAGTTAGGCAGCAAATCACACTTACGGATGCTTTGTTTGTAGTTAAAAATAATGTAGAATAAAGGAGGACAACTCAGAAGTCGAATGGAAATTCTAAAGAGGATATCAAATTGCAATTCGTTTTTCAGTGTATACAGAGTGTATTTCGAGTGTATCTTCTCTCCAACTGCTGCTCTATTTATAGTAGTTAGTTGAGAGAAATCTGTCCCCCTCCATGGTGGGAGGAGCACTTGCTTGGTGGGAGGAGCAGCCGAAGCCGAACCGAGCGACGACGACGGCGCGCGACTTGCTTACTTCCTAACTCTTTAATAGCTACATGAGGTGCATTTGTATATAAAACCCACCGAAATTCTTATCCTCTACCAATGTGAGACAATGTCTTATTAAAAGAGAGAGGAAAACTTAAATTTTACTCAAAAATTTCATTTTCCCTCCATTTCCCATTCACCCTATTTTTAATATCTTTCTATAATTAAAAATCCTCAACATTAATTTCCAAATTTGAGCACCTGGGGAATGGTCCGGCTTAAGAGAACATGCCGGAGCAAAACAGCGTTTGGCGGTACAAAGCGTCCCTCTGAGCTATTTTCCTGAGCTGAAGCAGCTGTTCAGCCGAGTAAACACAGCAACCTTTGGAGTACAGATACGTCTGAGCCACGGGCGAGTTCAGTACCACCTGTAAAAGCTGCTGCCTATTCAGCCTCGCCAATGGCCCATAAAAGCTACTCGCCTTCACTTCGTTTACATAACCACAGGAAGACGACGAAGCACCTCCTTCTACCAGCACAGGCATGCTCTGTAACACTCTAACCTGCGCCTGTAGGAACTTGACGTATTTGTACGCCTCTCCTAGCATTGTCGCGGTATCCATTTTTTTGTCCCATGGCAACAGCTTCTCCAGAGATCGTGTTTTCTCGCTTAGCTTCTGTCTTCGTATTCGAGTTGTAGATGAACCATAAGCAGACTGCTTGCAGCTTTTTGGCATGGTACTGAGCTGGTTACTCATGAGTACTTGTGAATTAACAGACACCGGTTCGACTCCGTTTACAGTGGACGATGAGTAACCGAGGTGAAAATCCAAATAGTTTGGCATTTCGAGGCAACGAAGATCTGGAAGACGGCCGTAGCCTAAGCCGCTGTCGTCGGAGATACCGTTGGAGAAGTAGTTGAACGGCGGCTCATTCAAAAATATCTCGTTGTTACTGTACGGATACAACTGAAGATTATCCGTTACTGGTTCCAGCTTCGGTAATTTCAGCTTTTGATCAGCATCGAGAATATTCTCCGTCTCCTTAACCCATGGAAAATCTCAAGTAGTAGAGAAATCAAAAGCCGCCGAACTTTGCTGCATTTGAGAAGCAGCAGCGGCGTATGGCATATCCTTTGCGAGAGAAGGTTGAAAATATGAGAGTGAGAGAGGCTTCACTTCTTCGCCGTGATCGTAGTGGTCGAGGCTCAAACTCAAAACGGACTGATAGCTCAGGCCGCTGTACAAGCCATTGATGAAGGCTTCATCAGACGCCATAAGTGGCAGAAACGCTTCTCCGGCATTGAACTCCGGTTGAAGTAGAAGTTTTCTCTCCATAGCTCACAGAAAACACGCACACAACAAACTTACACAATCACGCAGAAAGACACGGGGGGAAAACGAAAGAGATGATTCTATAAAATGATAGTATCTGCGAATCTGTGATTCTGCATCTATTTATTTTTTGCTGATAGGGTTTAAGGGACACGTGGCGAGAGAGAAATAGAGTTATATAACCGACAAGTAGCTGTGATTACTGTTGAGTCTGTCTCTAATTGTACTATGCCGTTTCATTTGAATTCCTTTACTTTTTACAATTGTTTGACGGGTTACTATTGGCCATTAGATGGACTTTGATCCAACGGTGAAAATGTAGGCTTGCGGTTGGCTCGTGCCATAGTATGGGAAAACCCTCATCCGATGTTAGCTCATCTGGATAAGGACAAGAAAGAAAGGGATTTTGTTCACAAAAATGGAGGGTTTAAAATAGAAATTGAAGTAAACAGAAAAAAGGAAAAGGAATGATTATGTTGGGATTCGGGTACATGGTCACTGAACCTATTTTTTTTTAGTCCGTACAAAAAAGAATGATCAATTTTCTTATTTGAAAACAATTTACCTTTACAAAATAATTTATAACCACACAAAATATATGTGTCAAAAGTCTTTTTTTTTTTTTTTTTAACTTCGTGCCCAATGAAATAGGTTCTAATACATTCAAACGGAGGGAGTACTGTTTTATAGGACCTGGATCTGGCAAATACGATTTCTGACGACTGGACACTATAAAAGCGTTATCCTTGTGAGCTGTGTACGTGGGCTGAGAGGAGGAGGGGTGGTGAGGTTTTGGGGTCCATGCAACCTTTTAAGAGGAGAAAATCAAAAATAACCAGATTTATAACTGATCGTTCGAAAATAACCTAATTTTAAAAGTAATCGAAATTTAATCACTTTTCATGTAAAGATAAATCTAAGCAAAAACACTATTCAAAATCCAAAAAATACGCCAGTATATTATACTCGAGTTCCAGCATAAGTATGCTTGAACTCCAGCATATTGTACTGGAGTTCCAGGATAAATATTCTGGAACTCCAGCATAATATGATAGAATTCCAACACAAGTACACTAGAACTCCAACATAATATACTGGAGTTCCAGCAAGTATAATTGTCCAGTATAGAGCACCAGTGCTCCAGTCTCTAGTATATTATACTAGAGTCAGAAAGTATACCGGTCCAGCATAATATGCTAGAGTTCATACACAGGTGCAACGAACTCCAATATATTACATTGGACCGATCTCTGTTGCAGAAAAATAGTAACTATTTTTCATTGACTTCGTAAACACTGGCTATTTTTGAATTATCAGTCCAAAAACTGAATATACCGTGCTATTTTTACCCTTTAAAGAGATTTTAGCAAGAACTGACAAATCTTATTAACACAACAGAACCAAATTATTTCACCTAGAAGGATAACATGCAGCTTACCCATAGGGGTTGGTAATTAGTATGAAGTTGAGCGGATTCTCTTCGTTTGTGTCACTTATCCACGTAGCTTACACTAAAATATACACGTCCAGCAGACAACAAAGTTGCTCTAGCCATTTCCATCTAATAAGAGATTAGGAACTAACTCATTCACTAATTTTCATTTCCACATAATGAATTACATGTTACAAAACTGTTCAAGAATGAAAGACGAATAAAACTGTACATAAGAATAAAGTGAGGAAAAAACATAAGAAATCAGGGACTCCAAGCTATCACCTATTCCCCATTCCAATAGGAAGAGGAGTTGATACTAACAGGTCGAACACTTTTCTCTAACGAATCAGTATCCTACACAGCAGGTATTCTAATGCTGCTCTCATGATGCCTGCAAAATTTCATCTATCCCACATGGCCTGAAAGATTGCAGGTCTATGCTTCAGCCAATGTACCATTTCCCTTTCTAGTGGAGCCTTGTTTAAAAAAGCATCCATCATAGGACTGCCAAATACTTTGGGACTACTCTTATATGACCATATTCGGTCTTTTGGCCATGGTCTCTGGGGCTGCTTCTCCTGGCAAAAGAATATAACTCACGTTAAGTGGAAGCAACCTAGTATAATAATTGAACTGTTGAAATCGACTGAGCCAACACTTCAAGCAAGTAGCATAACTTCCTACTAATAACAAATATTCACTGGTTGATCCATGTTGCCTACTAAATTTTAGGTTGGATGCTAGACTTTCGCCGAGATAAACAATGAGATACTTTGGTAAGAAAATTCACACCAAGAAAGAAGAGCAAAACCTAAAACAGCATAGCAACCAACAACCAGGACACACTGATATTCTAGAGTACTCCAAAAGGATGTTAGGCATATTATGATCAGAAGGCATTCACATACTAAAACATATATGTCTAGCTGTCTGTTTCTTTTGCATTTTTTTTCTGGCATATCCACACGTAGGTTTCTTTAGCAATACACAATACACAAAATAGAGAGGAAGCTCTGCTGAAATTAATATAAAGCTTACCATTCTAGATAACATGAACTTCACAGTCCTTGGGCCGTAAACACGTTGGCGGGACGGCTTCTGGACTTTAGCATAAAAAGAGCCAGCTTCAGGTAAAGACAAGCAACCCCTGCTCGCCCTGAAAAGGCAATTATCTGGATCTGCATTTGCTTGGTTATACCAATAAATCAGCTGTCCTAAGCAATAATTCTCGCCATATGTCTTGCGATACTCGTGAACACCAGGCCCCAGCTTATCAGCATATTTGGGTCCCAGGTCTAAAGGACTTATATATACAGGAGGTGAAGTTACAGTCTTGTATTCCTGCAAAGAGAGAAGATATACAGGTCAAAACCAACACAATGTCCAGTGAAGATGATATGCAAAAGAAGTTTCGATAGGATAAAGCACATACTCGTATTCTAAAAAAACATTTTGTGTAAGCATATAAATGAATCAAGTCAGCAGCAGCGTCATGTCGACATTTGTATGTACATGGAAGATCTCGGACCTCATCTCTTAACCTAGAACAAGAAACAGCAAGTCAAGAAAATTGTTTTTTCATAAAAAGTACTCCATAGCTAGGATATCATGGTTGACACCACTCACCATATTAAAGATTTTCGAAGGCCCATCTCAAGATCATCCGACCTGGATGGATCATGAGCTCGAATCTTGGCCTTGAGATCACTTAGCACACTATCTTCCAAATGAGGAGCCACGCATTGAAGAAGCTCCTCAACAAGAGACCCCTCTCCTCTCCAGATAAAAGAAACAGCTTCTTCCGTACTGAGCCTCTCAAGAGGAGGGGGAGCTTTTTCCGGGTCACCAAAAACGCATCTCATTACATAACGCACCTGTCAAAGCACCCAGCAACTCTTAGATTTCACTTGGCCATTCTCTAAACAAGAAAAATAGACTTGGTCACAAAGGAGAAAGACAAACCTTGTCAAGCGTCAGAGCCAAGTTCTGAAGCCTTTGGTTGTAAACACCCTCAGCCTGTATCATTCAAGAAAGATTATATAAAGAAAAGAAACCTTCGCACATGCAGGTGGAGAAGGGAATATAAACCAAGTATAAGACTCCAGCTGACAGAATCCTTACCTGAATCTCAGATTCGTTCTTCTCTACTTCCAAACAAATATCTGAAAAGTATTTCTTCTTCTCTTCTAAATTATGCTTAAGTATCTCATCAGGAAGTTTCGTCCTCTCAAAATTGATAAATCTCACCTTCAGCAACAATAGATAATTCAGAAAATGCACAGAGATGATACAATGGTAATCCATAGTGAATTAGGAGCAAAAGCATACCAAACGAGCTGAATAAGCAATCAACCAATTTGGCAAACCAGCAAGCAAACAACTTCCAAGTCCAGCTTTACCAAGATCAATATAATCTTCTTCAGAAACTGAATTCACTTCACATGCCTCTAGCATCAGCTGGTGTCGGTCAAGTAACCCATGGTTCTCCTGGAGCACCTACAGACAGACAAGAAGTGGCACTGCTGAAAAGGCATGAAAAACTGAATCCAACAAATGTGATAGCACTGGAACAACAGGCGCCGATCATAATGATTAAAGCGTACTATGTTAAGCACAAAAAGTGAAAATTCTAAACCACCAAAAACCTCAGTAAGAGCTTAAGGAGCTGCCTAGACCGAGATAGTTCATTAAAATTAAGATGGAGAATGTACCTTCAGGAAGGCCCCTTCGCCTGTAAGATTCAGGTAACTTCCACGGCAGACCTGGCTGCCGCATAAACATACGGAAGCTTCATACTCTTCTTTACTCTGTAGCATGAAACATCATCATTCAACACAAATTATCCACAAAAGAGAAAAGAAAAAGGCTCTACCTTCAAGCTAAACAGATCCTTAACACATTCTAAAAACTCACCTCTGTAACAGAGTTGTAATCAAAAGTGACCTCTTCACCATATGCAATTGGACGTACACTATAAATTCCAATCTGATACTGACCATCAACAGCTGTTACTCTGCTCACAAAAAGGTACACAAGTATCACTCCAGTACGGGGAATAAAGAGGGATAATACAAAAAACACATAAATACACACACAACACCTCTTAAGGGAAACCATAATACTAGAGCGAAGGACAAAACTTACTTTGCTTCACAATTAGGTCTGCAAGAGTGACAAATTCGACTGGCATAGTTTGCTTTGTGCATTGCATCAACAACAACTAGATCATACCCATCAGCATCACCCTAACAAGAGAAATTATTAATAGGGTTGGAGAAAAACGTTCGAAGATAAAAAGAGAAAAGAATAAACTCTCCATATCAACCAATGATACCTTTGGCCTCTCAAGATATATATTGTAAAATTCTGGTGCAGGATCATTGTTATTCCTCTGCAAGGAGCGAATTCCATCTTGCTTTTCAAACCACTTCCAAGCAGGATAAACCTGTATGTCTCGTTAAGAGAGATGAATTCAGTTCATCTTTCAGAATGTATAATCACTTCTAAAAGCATCATTAAGTAAAATGATACTCAGAAAAGCTGGAGGAATGTGTAGGTACAAATATAATCAAGAATTAAACATTTTGTTCTTACCTCCCCCAAGAATTCGACGACAAAATCCTCCTCACTGAAGCCACCTTCTTTGTTGCACACAACCCCAAGACCCTAACGGACACATTCATCAAATGTTGGAAGAAAGGATGAGCATTTAGTAAAAGGCCCAAAATGTAAAATTGATAACTACTAATAATTGTTATCCTCACCTTTCTATAGGCAACATAATTGTCCTCCGCACGAGTATCAATGGCCTTCAGGATGAATTGGCATAACCGTACAGTTCTCTTGTCCTGATTTTCGTCTGCACTTTCCAGGATCTCTTCGAAAACAGGCTTCAGAGGATACATCATTGGTGTGTGATTGCCAGTGAAGCGCCTAACTTGCTTGTTAAGAGTACGAAGGAGCACATCTTCAATAAACAAATGCTTGTCCAGGAGAGACCAATCCGATTCATCCGGCATGGAATCGAGAAGAAGATTATGAGTGTATGGATCAATACCATAGACTTCCTGCTCAATCACCTCATCTCCAAGCATTTTCCTTGGTTTATAATCCTTCACTTCAGGAATTTCCATATCAGACTCCTCAGTGCCATTCTTCTGTGCACTAAGCTTCTCAGCATAATCCTCCGGCAAAGAAACCAGCATTTTTCTTTTAACTTCTTTCTCATCGGCAACAATAACATAATGATCAATGACTTCATATTTCCTTGTTACCGGAGGAACCAGGCTGGCCTTTGTCATGCGAGCACCCCATTCGCGATCATCAGCCAAAGAATCAAACCCATCATCTGGAGTGAAATAAGTTTCTTTTGATTCTGCAGTTCCACATTCTGATCTTAAATCCAGGTCACTTTCTGTCTCTGAAGCAGTACTCTCGCTATCACTTGTAGTATCACCTGAAGATCTGCCAAGATCTTCAGATGTTTCGCTTCCTGAATCTAAGGATTTTACACTCAACTTGGATAAACGTCTTTTGATTTCTCGGTCACTGGCAAACTCTCCATAGTCAGAAACACCATTGACATAGGAAGATCCATTGCTTCTGCTGAAGTATTTCTTTTCATACATTCTAGCAGGATTCTTTTTGTACTTTGCTGTACTAGAAGAGAAACCTGGAGGTGACTCATCTTTCCAAGTCTTCGTCATCTCATCTCTTGTACAAAATGGCTTGCGACCTTCTTCCAAACTAGTAGCAAGACGGATAAATGATGCAATAATGTGATTCATGTCTTTGGCATCACCACGGTTTTTAGATCTGAGCCGCAGCATTTGTAAAATATCAATAAAAATTATTAGAAATTATGTTAAAATAGAACAATAGTGCCAAAACCAATAACAGAACAATTTTCCCACAAATATTAACAATTCTAGTATGTGATTCCTCCATAACCACCTTACCCTTCATGCATCAGCCAAAAAGAGGGAAAGCGCAAAACCTAAAACAGAAAAATGCAGTTTTAGCCTTGGAAAGCATTGTGGAAGACTAAGCATCTCCTAGAACATGGAACATGTCACTCTGTTCGTTAATGTGCTTGGGGTGCACCGGGTACATCGAGCAATATTGGCAGTGGCTATAACTAGTTGGTACAGGCAGAGAATGAAGAAGCAGCTTAAAGACGGTAGGAACACTGTCCCTCTATACATTTCTGGTCAGGATGGAGGGAATAAATTTCAGATGTTTTGAAAACAAATACACAGCAGTACACTTGGATAAATTAGAGCCTAACAGTTCTGTACTCTAGGTGTAACATCAAGATTGACTGATGTAAATACTTTTGATGACTTTCTAGGTTCCTCAATTGTCTGAAGGAAATGAAAGTCATTTTGATGTACGTACTAGCACTTCCTTGGTGCTCAATAAATCTTACTTACTAAACCCATCCAGCTTTGCGGCATTTGTTGTCCCTCGTTTGCACTTTTAGTCCCTCGTTGCAGATTTAGCCTTCATAAGAGTATGACTCAAATCCTAAAGAAACAAAGCTTTAATGGTTCCGTAAACCAAGGACTCAAGATGAATGTGATCCATTGTCTATAGGAGTATTTCATCTTTTAGGTCTAATCTCTAACAGGGAGAATAGTGATTTTATCAGATCCATACTCCTTTAGTAACATACTATTCCTTAAAAAAGAGACCTAAACACAAATATGCCTCTTTTGAAAAGGCAATCGCTATTGATCGCAGGTTGACGAAGTTACCAGAATTTAGCTAGTTTTGTTTATTATTCGACTAAATTGACATAGTTTCCTGGAGTTAATTTGGGAATAATTGAGAGAGGATTAATACAGTTGATCCCAACTCGTTAAGGATTGAGTCGTAGTTCACTGATTGATTGAGTAGAGGAATCAAAGGTACAAGTAGGATATAATAGAGGAACCAAATATGCATTTTTCTCCCAAACAAGAAAATTCACAATTCAGCTGTTGCAAAGACCCAGTGACGCTAAAGAATCATACACAATACGTAATATGAAACTTACTTTAGTGCATCCCGGCACATTCGACTTATATCCTCTTTGGCAGAGCTCAAGCCACGGCTAGCATAATATCCGCTTTTGATTTTCTCCTCAATTCCTCGAACCTAAGGGAAGTCAAGGTTTAGAAGCATCTCAAACGGTATTTTAAAGCAGCTAAGCAAAAAGGATATAATAGTACCTTTGGAACAAAAAACTCAAAAGTATTTTCCTTCATTATCTCCCTTAGACTTGAAGCGAGAAATTCTTTCATCATCTTGAAACCATTTCTCGATTTTCTCATTGCCAAATGCCTCAATTGGGCATCCCTAGACAGAATGGAGGAGGACTTTCGAGCATCAAAAACCTTCGCACGTTTATACAAGCTTCGGCGGAACAACTGGTTGGCAGACTCTCTCTTTTCTGAATTTTCCAAATAGTCCCTCAGTCCAATTGAATCATCCATCTGATTCTCCTGACTATTAAAAGTTCTATAGGATGATGAAGTTTTATCAGAAATGTTCTTGAGGCTCTTTACTTTCAAATTCGAGCTCCTGCTCCTAATCCAGTTAACATTTGGAAACTTAACAGCAGCATCTTCAAGTTGGCTGCAACCTCTAATATCTATATAGGATAAACAAGGGAATGAATGAAAAACATCCTCAAGCATTCTGGGAGTTATGCCGGTACAGTCACGCAAAACCAAGGAAGTTATCTTTTCTTTGTTGTAACCATTCTGCAAAATGACGGAAAAAAAATGTGTTACTCTTGAAGGAATCATAATTTCTTGACAAGTTTCTACTTTCTTACAAAATTTCCAATTAGGGAGCTAGTAGGAGCTACTTTCTTAATGCTTGTTGCTACTGCTTCTTTTCCATCTTTACTGAGCCTAACGGAAACAGCCTCTCTACCTTCACAAGGTAGGGATAAGGCTGCATACGCACTACCCTGCCCAAACCCCACTTGTGGGATTACACTAGGTTTGTTGGTGTTGTTGTTAGGGAGCTAGTAGGAGAAGAGATGAGCAGTCCAATGCCGTGAAATAAAAAGCATACCATTATTTTCAGCATCATGGAATCAGTGCAACTGGAAGCAACAGATAGCAGGTCAACCTGACTGGAGATACCCTTGTAAATCTTTACTGTGGATCTCCAATGCTTACAAGTCAAAGCAGCATAAGCAAGAGATTTAACATCAGCTTTAAGGAAATGAAAGATCCGTGCAAGCACACGACCATCCAGTAGACCCCAGCTTCCACTTTCGATTCCAGGTTTGGTAATGGTTTCTCTATTGAAAGTTTCATCACCACATAAGTCATCAAATTGGCATTCATCATTCTGGAATCCTGATATGTCCTCTTCCATTTCATACTCTTCTTCACTTCCATGAAACCTTGCCTTTTTGCTGGCACGGAAATCTGTCAGGTAGAGATACTTACGAGAATCAGAAGCAACATACAAAGAGGGGGAGAAAAACAGACAGAGAAAGATAATTAGTTCAGTAATCAGAGTCTTTTGTGTCACAATAAGCCACATTATAAAGAATATGTAACTGCCATTAGAATATAATTACTGAATCGCACAAGCATGTCCTATTCTGAATCCAGGTAGGCTCTGAGACTTTTTTGACATAATTAGGAACAAAAATAGATTTCTTTCAAATCACAAATGCATACAAGGGCATGAAGGAGGGAGAGGCGGAGGTCCAAGGAAATTGAGGAAAGAAGCAGCCCATACATGCAACAAAGTTGTAACAGAAAGTGGGTATATGAATTAGACATTATAGAGAACCAATCACTTCACAATGAAAGCAAACAGGGGAATCTTCCGGAGCATGGACCACATACCTGGATTGCTCTCTTTCTTTGGTTGTCTTGCATTGATCCAGGGATCTAGGACCTCATTAATAGCAGCCGCAAGTTCCCTGCTCTTGTAAGACTTCATTACCAACTCGTGAAGCTTTCCTCGGGTATACCCAATAAACTGAGGGTGTATGCCTAGGAATGTGCAGGGAACACTACCAGGTGCACCTTGTAGGGAACTCGACAACTCTGACACAGAAGCTCCAAGACTCTCACTAGGTGTTTGGCACATCTTTGAAAGAACAGATGTCTTTGCACTTGAAGCAACTGGGACCCAGATCTTATCCACCTTTCTGAACGCACTACTATTTTCTGGTATAACACCTTGATCAACCAATACCTGCAACTCAATCAACGAGAAAGGCCCTCTTTCATGCCCAGCACCATCAAGGTAGTACCACTCACCTAAATGTAATTGTAACTCATCTGCTGAGCAAATATGGTCCTTCGGAATATTTAAAGGTGTGCTGCTCTTACGGGAACCATGTGATTCTTGGTCCTGCCTGCTTTTCGAGTGATACATGCCTTCTTCTGACAACCTCTTAGTATCACCTGTCGCCACATATGGTCGTGATGACCTCTGATGATGCCTATCCTTCCCTCTAACTTTAGTGCGAGGCTCAGATACAAATGACCCATGCTCCTTAACTACACATGCATTTATCCTGATCACTGGAAGCATCATTCCTTTAATACCCCTTAAGACTGGAGGTTTAGGTTGACCGGGTCTTCCGACAACATTACTATCATTCAACTCATCTGGAGAGAGAAAAGCCCATGATGGGAGATCAAGCCTTCTGCTGTGTGATGGATAATACAATTCATCTTTCTGCAGCCATCTCGGGTCTTCAATTCCAGATTTTGACATGAGGCATAGAGGATAGCCATCATTAAGAACAAGCTTCTTTTTCCAGACCTTATCTTGTGTACCTTCGTCATTTCTTTTCCAATCCCCACCCTTGCATGACCACAGACCAGAAAACAATTCAGTAGTGTCACTGCAGCTAAAATCATTTTCCTCACAGGATGACGGTACACTGGTCCTTGGTTCTGCGGATTCCTTCAGCGCCTCCGAACTAAACAAGCACTCATCAGAACTTTGAACACAGTGTTCACCTACATAAGAGAAACCAATACATACTTAATCATAAAGTTCCTTACCAACAAGATGGAAATAAACTATACAGCCTATGCACACAAAATAATACTTAGAACTTTACCGCATGCGGTTAAAGCAATCCGAAAGCATATAAAGAAAATGTCATGTTAAAGCTACCAGTAATGGAAAAACCAAACTCCAGATATGAAAACACAGTTAGAAACAAAATAAACCAACTGCATAACACAAGGTTTGATACATAAACCAGAAAGAATGTATATAACGAGTCTTTTATCCATAACAAAGATATTTATCATATTACTGACGTATTCTTGAATGCCCCACGAGCTAGATACTCCTACACCTAAGCTTCATTAAAAGATGACAGATAACTTCCTTTATCGAGAATACGGGAGAACAACACACCTTCATCCATCACCCAGAAGATAAGAGTTGAAATAGAAACAAAAGAACCACTTACCTTCAGCACTTCCACATTTCTCCCACTCCACATGCTCGAAGGTCACTTGCAGCACTTCTGCAGCAGAGAATTGCAAAAAAGAAAAAAAATTAAGTGTTATAAGAAAGAAAAAAAACTTAATCCCTGCTGTGAAAAGAGAGAGAATTCTTGGAACAAGTTACTCACCACCAATAATCTCAAGTTCCCTGCCTGGAATTACAGAAAATCCCTCTAATAGTGCCCCTACTCTCGCATCAATATGATGTTCATCTGAAGGTTCAGATGCAGCCAAACTATCTGCATGACATGATACAATCTCTGACAAAGGGGTAAAGCTATTCTCACGTGCCAGATCATCGAGTTGAGCTAGATCACCACTATCTGCCAAGACATTACCAGGAGCCTCGGGAGGGCTCACCAACTGCGTAACAACATCTGAAACAACTGATGGGAAATTTACAGTTGCCATCGGGGAAACTGCATTCTCAACAGTAACCCACCTGTCACTATCTGCGTGTCTGACAAAGTGGTCAGACACAATATATCCTTCTTCGGCCAATGACTTCAGCTTGCATAATCTGGAAGGCCCCTGTTCCACACCAAACTGATCAAGGTAATACCACTTTCCGGTGGCTCCTTCTGCCACAGTTGAAACATGTGGTGGGGTATTGCATATATCCATGTCTTCTTCCATAGAAGCCACCTCCTCAACAGCTCCATTTTCCTGTGGAAGCTCCAAGGTATTCACTGCAGGACATTGAAGCAGACCTTCATTGTTTACCGGATGATTGCCACTTTTAACAATTGAGCAGTTACTATTTTCAGGACAGCTTCTAACCTCGGAATCCTTAACAATTTGATCTTTCACACTGACATCCTTTTGGCTGCTGCACTTTCCTTCATGCCGTTTGCCTTCAAATTGATTTTCCCTTCTATCACTTGGTCCACTTTTCCGACCACTGTCTCGATGATAAACATTCCTACTCCGATCAAGTGGGGACCGCTCCACGAAGTTTGGTGTCCTGTCCCTCCGATGATGGTGGCGGCCTTGATCTTGTGGGGACCACTCTGAATAACTAGGACTCCGGCTTCTGTGATCATAATGACGGCTCCGGTCATAAGGAGACCGACTGTGATCAAGGTGACGGCCTCGGTCATAGGGAGACTTTTCTCGGCGGGCTGGGCTCCGATCCCAGTTATCAAGATGGCGGGCTGGGCTCCGATCCCAGTTATCAAGAAGGCGGGCCCGGTCACGCGGGGACCTCTCCAAATGACGAGGACTGCTATTATGTCTGTCATAAGAACCTTTAGATGTCTCATAATGCCGGGAAGAATACCTGTCAGATGGAATGCCCCGGTTAGAAGGTGCATTTCTGTGCAACTTCTCAGTAGAGCGCCGCAAACCATGCTCTGCCGCGTATACAGCTCGACTTCCATCATCGGAAAGTTTCCTGCTTTTTGAACTTGAGAAGTCATCATACTCACCCCGGTACTTACGGTCACTTTTATCTGAATCAGTACCATGCCGTTTCAACCTATTAGCTGAAAAGTATTCTCTTGCATTGCCATTCTTCAGTTCAATCTTGGAAGAGCCTTCTTCTCCCACAATCTTGGAACTAATCCTTGGATTCCTTTCTGGGATGCTAGGTTCATATCTAGATAACCTTTTCACATGCTGAATTCCACCACTTCTATTACCAACATCTTTCTCCCCAGAATGCTTGTCTGAAGAAGGCGGCGTCCATTCACGATCATTTCTCCATCCTTTGTCCTTGGCCGAAGGTGGCGTCCATTCACGATCATTTCTCCATCCTTTGTCCTTGGCAGAAGGTGGCGTCCATTCACGGTCGTTTCTCCATCCTTTGTCCTTGGCAAAAGGTGGCGTTGTCCATTCAAGGTCCCCTTTCCAACCCTTATCCTTGGAAAATTCATGCCTGCGTGCTCTGCTATAGTTAAAATCATCTCTTGCAGCTGCCCCATCACCTTTCCGCCACCTATCAGGTACAAATTCGCCTGGTTCATACCCGGGATCATTCTTATCAAGCTCCCCTTTTCTGTTAGAAATATAGTCACCTTTCTCCCATTCCCCCTTGCGCCACCTTCCTTTGACAAAATCGCCCCTTTTAACATCAGATGCACTCTCCCCCTTCTCAATTTCACTCTTTAGCTCGTATTTTCGAGAAAAAGGCTTCTCAGGAGGAACAAATTCTCCGTTCTCAACGGGTAAAGTACCCAATTCACCTTCCTCGACTTCGTCTTTACCAACGTCACCATTACACTCAATTTCTTTATTAATACCACTACTCTTGGAACTCAAGTTTACTCCTTTCTCCTTCTTCGTCTTCACCATCTTACCATTCATCTTCTTCCTCACAGTTTTTGAAGTAGAATTAGCTGATGAAGGAGTACTGAAGTTGCTGCTGCTGTTGTTCTTACTCTTGCCTCCACAAACTGAGAAACGCTCCATAATATGCTGTTGTATAGGCACACATGCAACGCCTCCATCGCCCATGGAAAGCTCAGAGCTTCTCTATCCCACCGCCAAAACCGCAATACAGTCGCCAGAACGAAACCCTAATAATCTTTTTCTTCGCCAGGGTTATCTATGCTCATGCTGCTCCCAAACAAATTCAAGTAATTCAACTTGCACAATTCCAATCTCCGCAGGTGAAAAAACCCTAGAAATCCACAAACAACAAAAAGCATTAAAATATCGAAGAATCAACGTAAATCCATCAAATTAAGAACACAAATAGAATGTAGTGTTTTGAAAGAACAGTACGTAGAGTTGAGATTGAATTAAAATTGAAAGATTAAATCGAAGAAAAAAACAGAAAGTTAGGGTTTAGAATGTGAAGAACATACCAGTTGAAATTTGAGAGAGCTGAGTTGAGAGATCGAAAAGCAGAGCTGAGTCAAAGCTCCGAGTCGAATCGAAGAGTTGAATTAATAAGCTTTTTGGCTTGATTGTGTAGAGAGGAGGAAGCGCGGGGATCGAATGGAATTGTTGATTTCGCAGAGAGAAAGAAAGAAAAAAAAGAAAATACTCCTAGCAGATGACGAATCTCTATATTTCGCTTTCTCTTATTTATTTCTCTCTCTTTCACTGTATTGTGTACATATATAATACTATTCTTTTTCTTTTTTATTTCAAAGAATTTTCTGATTCGGGCTTATTAATTGGTATAAGGTGGGCTTTTGACCTGAAAAGAAACCTCTGGTCTGTATTTACGTTGATTGCCCCATTTGCATTTCGTATTATGAAGCTGGTAACAGATTCATACTTGAAGTGGTAATGCACAACTTCATCTTCATACGGTTCGGGCAGCGGCAGAGTTTATTTTGCAATTGGTTTGACACAGCCCTTTGGCCATAATATTTGATGTTTCAAAACCCTATGCTAGCGTTTGGCTATAGCTTCTAAATTTATTTTAAAATTTTGATTTGGATGAATTTTGGTTTGGAGATGAAAATGTGTTTGGATATACGTTTTCAAAACATATTTTTTAACTTTATTTTAGAAAAACATATATATAATTCTCAAGTTGAAATTTTGGTCCAAAATCAGCAATTGGGGTGATATTGGGATTTGCTTCTCTGCCCTTTTTAGGATAGGGTAAGCTCTGCGTACACTCTACTCTCTCCAGACTCCACTAGTGGGATTTTATTTGGTACGATGTTGTTTGATGCTGTTGGGTGATATTAGGATTTGAGGTTTGGGATTTTGCCAAAATGTGGGCAAAATTTATAGCCAAACATGAGTTTTGAAAATAAATCCCAAATTTATTATGGCAAAACTCATGTCCAAACGTCGGGGAGTAGATGTTTGGACATAAGAAGTGTAAAATTCAAGAATAAAATATCTTTTAAAAAATTAAGTGAAAATGGCATTTGAAAGTTAGAGTTCTGTTTGGACATGAATATAATTTAGGATGTTTTTAAATTTTTATGAGTGATTTAAAGTAAAAATTTTAAATAACACCCTTTTGTATTTCAAATTTTCAAGAAATTCTTAAATGCAAGTTCAAATTAAAATCAAAAATTTTATAGCCAAAAATCGATTTCGAAAAAAAATGAAAAATTTTTATGGCCAAACGGCCCCCTAAATTTCAGTATTTCAAATATTTAAAAAATAGTTTTTAAAGGAAATAATGATTATTCTTCACAAATTTTGACTTTTCTACTAAGTAGTAGTCATATTAATAGTTTAATACCCAATTGATCAATTTCAAATAATGTTTTTCAATTTAAAGGAGTACTTTTTCAACATCAATGTCCAAATAGCTATTTTGAATCCTCAATGATACAAAAAAGAATATTTTTCCCTTTCTAATTTTGTTATAAATGGAAGTAGCAAAAATACTGAATCTTGGATCTTAAAAAAGTTGGAGTAGAACATGTTGGTTAGTTGATTCCGGCAAAAAGTACAACACGTATTTTTCTTCTTTTTGATGTTTTAATTTAGATTAAATATGTCTACAATAAGTGTGCTTATTATTTTGGCATAATAAATTACTATTACATTAGTACATTTTCAATGTAAATGCAAGTTATGAGTTCAGTTAAATTTAATAGCTTTGACTAAGATTTTATATATGTGTTAAAAAAATTATAAAATAAATACAAATAATATATTATGAACCCAATAGCTAGATTTTCAAACTCGAATCAATTGCTCTTCACAGATGACATAGGTGAAAGTGAAGAGCTGTCTATCTGCCCGAAGCTCAAGTATTTGTCTTTCTGATATGAAATATCTATATCTATATATTATTAAAAGGAGAGGAAAAAGTCCTCTCCTTAAGTCAAGTAGCAGCTTAAAAAATAGTCACATGGCATAATTAGTTGTTTAACTAATAATTAGTTATAATATCTAAAAACGAAAATAATTATATATATATATATATATATATATTAATTGGTTACTTTAATTGAATTAATAAATATAGATTTTTTATAATTAACTATAATTAAAAAAATAAAATTATAAATATATAATAAAAAAAATAACTACCATTCAAATTGGATAGGAGTAGTTTCAAGTTGGAGTTTTAAAATAAAAATAGATATCTTATAATTAACTATAACAAAAAAAAATGAAAATATAAATGTGTAAGAAAATAACTACCCATTCAAATTGGTAGTTATTTTTAATTAATAATTAGTTATTGGTTATTAAAGCAAAAAAAAATCTATAAAAAACGAAAAAAAGAGAAGAAAAACTACTCATTCAAACCGGGAAGTAGTTTCAAGTTGGAGTTTTAAAATAATTTTAAAATAAAATTAGATATCTTATAATTCACTATAAATATATATATATATATATATATATATATATATATATATATATATATATATATAATAACTACTCGTTCAAATTGGATGGGAATAGTTTCAAGTTGGAGTTTTTAAATTATTTTTAAATAAAAAAGCTATAAAAAACGAAAAAAAGAGAACCATTCAAATCGGGGAGTAGTTTCAAGTTGGAGTTTTAAAATAATTTAAATATAAAAAACAAAATTAAAAAATTAATAAATTACCAATTTAAATTGGGGAGTAGTTTTAAGTTAGAGTTTTAAAATTATTTGAAAATGAAAAACGAAAATAAAGAAATAAAAAAAAAAATTTAAGAGAAAAATATTAAATAACGTAATATGCTAATCAAACTTTCTATTTACAATGTAATAGTATTAAATATTGAAAGATATAGTAAAGAAAAATACATAACAAAAACGTTATTCGATACGCTACCTGTATAAGTCCCGTTAGTTTAACATAGATTTTATCCACTAAAATTTAAACAATATTATTAAGAACAACAGAATAAAATTTAAAATAAAAAAAATTCAATATTAATGAATTATATATCTTCTCATATATTATAAAAAGAAAGCGAATACTTAATATTATTTAATATAATAAATAAAAATAGAACAAAAAAGTCATTCACTGACTATATAAGTACATTTGATTTAATAGAGATTTTATTATTGGGTATATCGTATTGACAAATAAGATGACAATTTAATTTTATTAAACTAATACGGATCAAACAAATCTGATCATAATTTAATTTAATTAATATTTTATTAATATTGATCGCGAATCGCGCGGGTACGACTAGTAGTATTTTATTAGTTTTTGCCTTTTCGGGGGTCAGTTTCGTTGATCTTGAGAAATAAAAAAGAAAGGGTTACAGGGCATTTTGGTAAAAGCAGACCAGAGTGGGTAAAAACGTCTTTTGGCGCTTAACTTGGAGGGAAATATCTCAAAGTTGGAGGGAGTCTCAAAGTTTATCATTGGGATCCCGCGCTCCCCAAAATTCTAGAATTTCTTTGTGACCAAACACAGAAGGTTTAGTGAATCTACTGACAAATGAGAATTATGCTCAATTCTCAACATCTATTCTGTAGTTTTTTTTTCTTCTGGGAATTAATCTAATTAGATCAATGATAAAAAGAAATAATTAAAGATAATTACCCGCTCTAATAGTTTCTTGTTGTTATTGGTTTGTTCTCATGACTTCTACAATATTGTTTTTCTTTTCCATTATTGTTGAGCTTATGTTTTCCTTGAGCCGAGTTTATTGGAAACAACTCTCTATCTTTATAAGGTCGAAACAAGATTTGCGCACAGGCTATCCTCCCAGATCTCATTATGAAACTATATTGGGTATGTTGTTATTATTATTGTTATCCTATATAAAAACTTTCTTTTTCTTTATTGTTATATATATATATATATATACGAGGAGTGCAATTGTAGATGGTACGAGGTGACAGATTGTGTTGCATGGTTTTTTCTTACATTACAATTGAAGAATTGTTCTTTATAAGTGTTTCCTAATTTTTGAAAGAAAGAAATTATTCCTATCTGCTCTGTCTATTTTTTTTCACTTTTACCATTTAGATAATATTAAATATAATTAAAAGATGACGGAGGAAGAAAATTATTGACATTTCCTTTTCGTTAATATTAGAAAGAAAATTACATCTCCTTTCCATTTAATTCCAGTAAAGTCATTCAACTATTTTTTATCACTTAAAAGTAACTAAACTTTGTCATTGTAACTTAAAAATTATTTTGCCTCAAACTTCCAACATAAATATGACATGGCATGCATTTTAACAAGAAAAATTCAAAGAAAATGCCACGTAAGCTTGACCCAAACTCCAAATGGGTTTCGATAAAAAAAAAATTTAATTCCACATTAATTTAAAATAATTATCCTATATTACAAAGTTTTTACCTTATCTGTTACATAATGCACATTCATAATTATTCTATACTAGAATAGTTTATGCTAGAAATTCTTATTTTGTTTGTATGCCATATCCGAGTCATTTTATAACTCTACTGAAGCAAAAATACTATTGTATCCAACTCACATAACATATTTATACCATTCTATTAATTTTAAAATATTTCTTATTAAGCAACATTAGCATACAAATAACCTGCTTAGTAAGCAACTGACAAAATTAAAGTGCATAATAAAAATTGTTAATAGACTTTAATTTTAGGTGTTGCTTACTAAGCAACAGTGGCGGACCCAAGTAGTGGCTAGCGGGTTCAACTGTACCTGCTTCGCAAAAAAATAATATTGTATATATGTATAAATTAGGATTAAAGCTGTGTAAATTTTGTATAAATATTTATTTGAACCCACTTGACAACTACTATTTTACGACTAAAGTTATATACTTTTAAGATTGAACCCGCTTGCACAAAATCCTAGTTCTGCCACTGCTAAGCACGTTATTTGTATGATAGTGTTGCTTAATAAACAACATTTTAAAATCAATAAAATGGTATAAATATGTTATGTGAGTTGGATACAATAGTATTCTTGCTTCAGTAGAGTTATAAAATGACTCGGATAGGGCATACAAACAAAATAAGAATTTTCTAGCATAAATTATTTTAGGATAGAATAATTATGAATGCGCATTATATAACAGAAAAGGTAAAAACTTTGTAGTATATGATAATTATTTTAAATTAATGTGTAATTTAATTTTTTTAATCGAAATCCATTTGGAGTTTGGGTCAAGTCATGTTAAAGTAGACAAGGATCTTAAAGTGGGTATGACCCATTTAAGCTTATGTGGCATTTTCTTTGAATTTTTCTTATTAAAATGCATGTCATATCATATTTATGTTGGAAGTTTGAGGCAAAATAATTTTTAAGTTACAATGACAAAGTTTAGTTACTTTTAAGTGAAAAAAAATTATTGAATGACTTTATTGAAATTAAAAGATAGTTCAATGACCATCAGTGAAATTACCCCTCGATATAAGTATGAGTAACATCATCAAAATCAAACTTGTAAACGACATAATTATTTCAAAAATTTATTAGAAGGTATTAGAATAACATACTTTACAAATTTAATTTGTCATACAAAATTGGAAATGCATTTGGTAACAAAACTAAGTTGGGCTGAATTAATTTCTTTTTTTCAAAATTCTGAGGGGACAAAAATTAAAAGGGGTATTTCACATTTGTCAAATACACCTTAGGGATTTTTTGAATTTTTTAAAAAAATAATAGCAAGAAATTAAAAGTTTTATTTTTTTCATCTTTACAAGTTTCATTGACTCACTATACAAGTCATTTTCCTAAAAATGTTTTCTTGTTTGTACCCTTCACAAGTTATTTACCATTTCTGAAATATAGAAATTACTACAAAACAGTATAAGCTATGAGTAATTAGCATTTTGAATGAGTTTGGCCACCGATTCTTTTCACTACTAAAAAGGAAGAATAACTTTTCATGGATTTCGGAGTGCCAACGAGCCTTGGAGGAGCTCAAGCAGTATCTATCAAGCCCATCGTTGCTTCACACGCCGAAGACAGACGAACAACTATACTTGTACTTGGCAGTATCAAAGATAGCGATAAGTGGAGTCCTGGTCCCAGAAGAGAAAGGTACGCGATTTCCCAATTTACTATGTTAGCAAGACCTTAGGTGAGGCCGAAACTAGGCACCCTCACCTAAAATAATTGTCGTTCGTTTTGCTAGGTGCCTCTAGGAATCTGAAACCACATTTTCAGTGTCATCATATATGTGTTCTGACTACTTACCCATTGTAAAATATAATGCATAAACCCGAGCTCTGATGGCAATTGGCCAAATGGGCAGCGAAAATTAGCGGGTAAGATATTGAATATCGACTCTGGACAACCATTAAATCTCAAATTTTGGCAGATTCCGTGGCCGACTTTATGCCGGCCCTAATACCCGAGGTCGAAAGAGAGTTGCTGGTAAACTCGGGGACATCTTTAGGGATCTGGACCCTCTTTACGGACGGCACGTGAAAGGGTTCTGACTTGGAATCATATTGAAGCCACCAATAGGCAATATAATTAGACAATCTATTAGGACTGTGAGTCTGTGAAATTGACTAACAAGGAGGCCGACTACGAGGCATTGGTTGCATGTCTCGAACTAGCCAAAGGCTTGGGGGCGGAGGTGATCGAAGCTACGTGCGCCTCCCTCCTCGTGGCGAACCAAGTTAATGGGACATTCGAGGTTAGAGAAGAACGGATGCAAAGGTATCTGGTTAAGTTACAGGTAACATTACATCAGTTCAAAGAGTGGACTTTGCGGCACGTACCTCGGGATCAAAACAGTGAGGCCGGTGCCCTTGCTAACTTAGGATCGTTGGTCGAGGACGACACGTTTAACTCGTGAGCAGTCGTACAACTCATGAGATCGGTAGTGGAAAAAGGCCATGTCGAGATAAACTCAACAAGCCTAACTTGGGACTGGAGAAACAAATATATAGAAAATATTTGAACACCGTGAAGTTGCCCTCGGATCCAAAAGAATCGAGAGGCCTTCGTACGAAAGCAGCCCGATTTAGTTTATCTGAAGACGGAACCATGTTCAGAAGAACATCCAATGGCCCGCCCGCGACATATCTAGGGCCAGGAGATACCGAATACATTCTAAAGGAAATCCATGATGGCTCGCTCGCGACATGTCAAGGGTTTTTTTACCTTTTATAGAGTAGTACCTAATATATAAAAGGGGTTTGATTACTTGTAAAAGAAGGTAACACACACTTAGAAGCAATACACTATTGTTTTTCTTTAAGCTTTTATTCAATTGTGTCTTGATATCGATTGAAGTGTATCCTGTTCAAGGGTGGTTAAACCCCCAAGGATGTAACTGTTCAATTCATGTAGGTTAAATTTACTTTATCATTGTTTATTTCAGTTGCAATTTAGTTAACCGCCTTGTGTCAACTTAATCCACGTATCCTTAAAACCACATACAAATTCAATCGTTATCCGATTTTGAGGGTAAACAATATGCTCATTAAAGTCACTTTTATTTGACAAAAGTAATAATTTTATTTTATTTTCCCCTCTTTCGAACTATTTATTTCCTTACTGAAGTATAGAATAGGGAATATGTAACTTTACTGTTTTCTTATCTTGATCCACATTGCCTAGAAATTTGACTGCAAATATCTGCCTGATTTAGTCTATTTATGTTTGTGTTAAAGTATGCAGCTTCTTCCACATCTCATCTCTTGTTGCAACAATGTTAATTTGATGAGGCCAATGTGTATAGGAATTTTTTTCTCGTGCTTTGTCAAATTCTAGTATAGTTTATGATATCGTCCCACAAAGATTAGAAAATCTATTCTACAGAATTATAATATTTAACTACTATTTGATAGAATCAAATTGATGAAAAGTTTGTAGAATTAAAACTTGTTATATACTTAACAAAATTAAACAACTTTGAAAGATTTATAATTTAAAAGAATTGGGAATCATTGAATTCACTTGATAATATATTAAAATAAAATCTCACTTTCTACATGTATTTCTCTAAAGGATAATTGCTTATTTATAATACAATTATATCTTATCTCACCAAGAATTAATCAACTAATAACACTCCGTGAGATTATGTAATTAATTGAGTTAAAACTAGTGACGGTTAAACCGAAATATCTTCTGGTCTGAATTGTGCTAAAAGATAGTAAAAACTTCGTGAGAATATTTTTATTAAATCAATACTCCTGCGACTACAGTTCCTCCGTAAGAATTAAAATTGAGGCAAACAAGATTATCGACTTTTAAAAATAGCTCACTAATAATTACTCTTACTTTACTATTTTATTCAATAGTTACTATATATTAATTTTGCTCCGTGAGAATTACAAAATTAATATGAGAGTAACTTAAAGATAAAATATATAGAAGTAATAACAATGATTAGTTAAAAATCATTATCATAGCACAATATAAAATATAAATATAAAGTTTCAAACCAAAAATATTTTAAAACTAAGATAGTATTATAAAATATATATCAAGCTTCATCAACTATCCCAACAAAATAAGTTACTCCATTACGAAGTAAGAAAAACTAATTTAGGAACAAAGAACTTACGAAGAAATATTATTCTTCTAAAAGAAAGATAACTACTGGAAAATACTAAAGAGAGAGACCAAAGAGTTGTTCCTCCCAGCAAGACTCGATATCTTCTCCTCAAAATTCACACTCTATTTATAGAGTTTTCTTGCCTAAGGTTCTCCATAATTCCAACTATGAAAATTGTAATTGCAACTATGGAAATTGTAGGTGCAACTGTGACTTTGCCAAATGAGTTTCATTCTGCAGGAAGAACCATAGTTTCAACTATACTTTGCTAGTTGTACTATGTAATTTGCTTCATGAATTCCAATTGCATTGTCGCAACTATGATGTTATTTTATCTTCTTCGTTCCCGGTTGACTACTCCATTCTCACTCTTTTTTGCTTCTTTTCTTTAATTTTCATACGTTCTTCCTCCTGAGAAGTATGTTAGAAAATATGGGAGAACATGGTATATTTATTCATGTTTTATTTAAAAAATTTAATATTTACATATAAAAATATATGAATAAATCATTTCCATCAAATTCCCTCACACTTGAATCTTTGCTCATCCTCTAGGAAAAACATTTCTATTGATAAATATTTTTTTTTTGGTAACATTTTCTTCAAAACGTTTGGTCTTTGTAGGATAGAAAATTTATTCAAAATAACTTCCTTCATCATACCAAATGATTAATCTTTTACCTTGCTTCTGATTTTACTTTTGAAAAAATAAAATTTGCATTCTTTTCCTCTTGAATCTTTCGGAATTGATAACTTTATCATCATAAGTCTTGAATATCACAATTGTTCGTCTATAGGCTTGCTCTTCATGTAATCTCCACTAATGTAGATTCAACGCTGATTTTTGAAATCTATTTATGACTTTTTCTTGGCTTATAATGTCAGGTTTCAGGCTGGTAGGATAAAGATATTTTTGTAGTGACTTTTCTTCTTCCATCTTGGAGCAAATGTTCCTTGATACTAATTATTCCATCTTTTTTTTTTTTCCAGTATTTTTGCATTTTTTTTTATATAAAGAGATATAAAGATATACACACACTTATATATTATATCTCTCTCTTTCTCTTGTTTTTTTCCTTTTCTGTTTCATGCCTTGTACAATTATTCTTCTCTTTTTCTAAGACACTTTACTTATCATGGCTGGAAGAAGTAATAACTATAATAGTAATATACATCTCTTTTTTATTTTTATTTTTCTTTTGGGGAGTTATAGACCATGGTATTTTTTTAAAAAAATAGGATAAAAGCTCAAAAATAGGTTTTACGAGGTAAAAAGAAATGGAGAGAATAACTAAAAGAGGCTAAAAGGTGTATCAAAGAAAGCCTAATTTCATCTTTCAAGAATCAATGTCATCCATTATTTCGCCTAGAAGAACATTTAGAGCAAGTTCTAAAAACATTATTGTGTATACCTTCTTGTGATAATAACTTTTCTCAATTCCTTTGATCTCGCGAGTGGGAGATGCTAGTTTTTGCCTTCACAAAATTAAAGCATAGGCATGGAATTGATATGATAATTGTAACGACCCGACCGGTCGTTTTGAGCCCTAGCATGTCGTCCAGCTGTTTGAGGCCATGAGCAGCTTCATTTCAAGTGTTATGACTTGTACGTGTTGTCGGAATTGAACTTTGGGATGTTCGGAGTTGATTTGGAAAGAAAATTCTCATTTCGGAAGCTTAAAGTTGGAAGAACTGACTAGTATTGGATTCTTGAGTAAACGACCTCGAAATTGGGATATGAAGGTTCCAGCATGTTCGTATGATGATTTTGGACTTGGGCATATGCCCGGATTGGGTCTTGGATGACCCGGGAGCGTTTTGGTGCCTATTGTGGAAGTTAGCATTTTGGAAGAAATTTCATAAGTTTGGCTTGAAGTGAATTTCAGTGTTATCGATGTTCGTTAGGGATTCTGAGTCTGTGAATAGCTCCGTATGGTGATTCTGGGGTTGGGAGCGCGATCAGAAGTGAAATCGGAGGTCCGTAAGTCATTTTGAAGCCATTTGGCTAAAGATAGAAATTTGAAGGTTTTTGAGAAGTTTGACCGGAAGTGGACTTTTTGATATCAGGGTCGGAATTCGATTTCGAAAGTTGGAGTAGGTCTGTAATGTCGAATATGACTTGTGTGCAAAATTTGAGGTCAATCAGACATGATTTGATAGGTTTAAGCATCGAAAGTAGAAGTTGGAAGTTCTAAAGTTCATAAAGCTTGGATTGGGGGTTAATTCATGATTTTAGCATTGTTTGATATGATTTGAGACCTCGAGCAAGTCCGTAATGTGTTTTGGGACTGGTTGGTATGATTGGTTGGTGTCTCGGAGGCCTCGGGTGAATTCCGGATGGTTAACGGATCAAATTTGGAAGTTGAAGAATAGCTGAAGGTATGTTGCTTCTGTCATAACCGCATCTGCTGTTCTAGGACCGCAAAAGTGGGACCGCAGATGCGGTCAAGCCACCGCAGAAGCGAATTTTTGGTCAGAGGCTCGTGGACCGCAGATGCGGTCAAGGTTCTGTAGAAGCGGGACTGCATCTGCGGAAGGCTGGTCGCAGAAGCGGAAGAGGGGCAGCTTGGGAGGAGCGCAGAAGCGGTATTTTAATCGCACCTGCGGAACCGCAGAAGTGGTCAAGGGACCGCAGGTGCAGAAATTGCTGAGGTAGTGAGATCCTTTAAGATCCAGGGTTGGGTTCATTTCAACCCCATTTTCTTCCATTGGAGCCGATGGGAAGCAACTTTGAGGTGCTATTTTCATCACTCATCATGAGTTAAGTAATTTATGCTAGCTTTGAGTTAAATACAAAATTTATATATGAATTTAGACTTGAAAAATTGTAGAAAACTTGAGGTTTGAGGGAAAACCTAGAAAACTAGTATTCTTGGATTTTGACCACGATTTCGGGTATGGAATTTAGAGAAAATCATATATTTGAGTTCGTGAGGCCATGGGTAATCTTTAACTTTCAAAATTTTTGGATTTCGGGCACGCGGGCCCTAAGGCATTTTTGTAAACTTTTCGATCGGGGTTAGGAATTGTTATAAATTGGATTATAATGGGTACCTTAGCATATATTAATGGATTTACATAATTATTGGCTAGTTTTGGAGCGTTGTGCATCGATTCGAGTCTTCGGAAGGGCGTGGAATGCCAGTTATGGACCTTCGGAGCGAGGTGAGTCTCCTTTCTAACCTTGTAAAAGGGAATTATCCCCATAGGTGAAATAATTAATTGTGTGCTCCTATTTGTGGGGGCTACGTACGCACGAGGTTACGAAAGTCCGTGCGTAGCTACTATTATGCTATTGTCCGGGTAGTTAGGACCCAAAAGCATGCTATGCCTGGATTATTTACGAACTTATTGATAGCTTGAATTTCTTAAATCACATCGAATTAGTAAACGAATTTCTAAACAAATAAAATTTAATTTTCTTAAATGGTTTAAGAGGATTTGTTTTCATTGGATAATTACTCCGTGTGGACTTCTATATTGACTGTCTGTGTGTTTATTTATGAAATGGGCCGAATGCCTCTGCAGATTAAATAGATGAATCTATAGGCGCACCGTCGATCCTCGGCAAGTGCACAGTTTACGTTTCTATTGGAGCGGGTCGTCGACTTCGGCATAGTATGCACATGCTTGTATTACTTATCCTGAAACTTATTGAAGTTGATATTGTCTTTTTATGGCCGCTATAAACTAATAAAGATAACAAAAAGTAAACTTTGGAATTCCATTATTATTTAAGAAGGTGTTACCTGTTTTCTTGCTCTATGAGTTATGATTGCTAGATAAATCCATGTTATCCGCAGACCTTCACCATATTATTAGAGGACCACTAGTAAGTGTCGAAGTTGACCATCTTGTCTCTACTTCTTCGAGATTAGACGGGATACTCATTGAGTACACGTTGTTTTCTTACTCATACTACACTTCTGTGGATTTTTGTTGCACAGG
>MU769295.1:91117-108043 GCA_026770625.1 Nicotiana glauca
TCTAGGACCGCAGATGTGGCCAAGCCACCGCAGAAGCGAATTTTTGTTCAGGGGCTCGTGGACCGCAGATGCGGTCAAGGTTCTGTAGAAGTGTGACCGCATCTGCGGAAGGCTGGTCGCAGAAGCTGAAGAGGGGCAGCTTGGGAGGACCGCAGAAGCGGTCTAGGGACCGTAGGTGCGGAAATTGCTGAGGCAGTGAGATCCTTTAAGATCCGGGGTTGGGTTCATTTCAATCCCGTTTTCTTCCATTGGAGCCGATGGGGAGCAACTTTGAGGTGCCATTTTAATCACTCATCATGAGGTAAGTAATTTATGCTAGCTTTGAGTTAAATACAAAGTTTATATATGGATTTAGACTTGGAAAATTATAGAAAACTTTATGTTTGAAGTAAAACCTAGAAAACTAGTATTCTTGAATTTTGACCACGATTTGGGGTATGGAATTTAGAGAAAATCATATATTTGAGTTCGTGAGGCCATGGGTAATCTTTATCTTCGAAAAATTTCGGATTCCGGGCACGTGGGCTCGAGGGCATTTTTGTCAAGTTTTCGATCGGGGTTAGGAATTGTTATAAATTGGATTATAATGGGTACCTTAGCATATATTAATGGATTCGCATAATTATTGGCTAGTTGTGGAGCGTTGTGCATCGATTCGAGTCTTCGGAAGGGCGTGGAATGCATGTTATGGACCTTTGGAGCGAGGTGAGTCTCCTTTCTAATCTTGTAAGAGGGAATTGTCCCCATAGGTGAAATAATTAATTATGTGCTTCTATTTGTGGGGGCTACGTACGGACGAGGTGATGAGAGTCCGTGCGTAGCTACTATTATGCTACTGTCCGGGTAGTTATGACCCAAAAGCATGCTATACTTGGATTATTTACGAACTTATTGATAGCTTGAATTGCTTAAATCACATCGAATTAGTAAATGAATTTCTAAACAAATAAAATTTAATTTTCTTAAATGGTTTAAGAGGATTTGTTTTCATTGGATAATTACTCTGTGTGGACTTCTATATTGACTGTCTGTGTGTTTATTTATGAAATGGGCCGAATGCCTCGGCAGATTAAATAGATGAATCTATAGGCGCACCGTCGATCCTCGGCAAGTGCACAGTTTACGTTTCTATTGGAGCGGGTCGTCGACTTCGGCATAGTATGCACATGCTTGTATTACTTATCCTGAAACTTATTGAAGTTGATATTGTCTTTTTATGGCCGCTATAAACTAATAAAGATAACAAAAAGTAAACTTTGGAATTCCATTATTATTTAAGAAGGTGTTACCTGTTTTCTTGCTCTATGAGTTATGATTGCTAGATAAATCCATGTTATCCGCAGACCTTCACCATATTATTAGAGGACCACTAGTAAGTGTCGAAGTTGACCATCTTGTCTCTACTTCTTCGAGATTAGACGGGATACTCATTGAGTACACGTTGTTTTCTTACTCATACTACACTTCTGTGGATTTTTGTTGCACAGGTATATGTAACTCTAATGGCCCACTGGACGTAGCAGCATGGTGGACACGGAGACTAGGTGAGTTGTATTTTCTCGAGGTGACCTGTAGTCAGCAGAGTCTCTTCAATTATCTGTATTTATTTTCTGTCCCATATTGTGTTCCGGACAGTTATTGTACTTTATTTGATTTCTTAGAAATTTCTCATGCACTCGTGACACCGGGTACTGGGATAGTTTTGGAAGTATTTGGTAATAACTGCTTATTATTTAAATTTGATTGAGATAATTATCTTTTAAATTACTAAATTTTGAAGGAAAATCCTATATTTTAAAAGTATTAAAACGAGAATTTGATTAAGTAATTTGGTTGGTTTGCCTGACAGCAGTGTCCGGCGCCATCGTGATCCTTAGTGAATTTTGGGTCGTGACAACATGGTATCAGAGCACTAGGTTCCCTTTGGTCTCACGAGTCATGAGCAAGTCTAGTAGAGTCTCGGGGATCGGTACGGAGACGTTTGTACTTATCTTCGGGAGGCTACAGGGCTGTTAGGAGTAATTCCCTTCTTGATTCCTTATCGTGCGATTTGATTCCTGCGAGGCTTATGCCTTTGTTCCTTTCCTACTCATTCTTATGCGACACGAAGCGCTTGTTATCAATCGAGAATTGAAGAATCATAATGGCACTACGAATGTGGTACGGGCGTTTCTCCTTGCGGGGTTATTTGAGATGTCATTGTCGCCTTGTGGAAGGATATTCTGTTGTTTCGGCTTAGTAGCAGTACTTCTGAGAGCCTTGATGCTAGGCACATATTGCCATGATGCTTATGAGCGATTATTCTGCAGTATTGTTATGATGGTAGGATGTTTGCTTGCGTGTCGAGGCAGTGAATGACTTGAAGAGAGGTTTACTCAGTGCATGATTTAGACATTCGGTGTTTTATTCCCTGTAGGGGAAAGGCAATCGGGTAGAGAATGTTCAGGTTTGGGTTGATGAGGTATTGAGACTCGGCATTTGCTAGCGCGGCGGAGTTTTTTTCTATAACGCGTTGTCGTGGTCCTTATTGAATGTATTAAATTCACTGGTGTTATGATCTTCTATAATTCGCCTTTGGGGCAGGATATTGCGGGTTAATATTGAAGAAGCGACTGTAGATATCGTGAGGCAAGGTGGTTCAAGGTTGAATCGGCATTTCCAATATTGGCAGATCGAGAGTGATGATCTTCAGAAAAATTTAAAGTTAGTAGCGAGTTGTGGATTCAAGTACTACGAAGATAGATTTTATTTAAGGCAGTAGCTGAGCAGTAAGGGATAAGCAAAGACATGTGGGAGGTGTCAGGCTGTGGCTAATATTCCTAGAAGGGCAGGTGTATGAAGCAAAGGTCAAGTAGTTGATTAAATAAGTGAGTTTGCCAAAAGTGGGATAGTGGCGGATGTTGTATATGGGCTTGGTGGTAGGATTACTACGCGCCTTAAGGAGAATTTGGAATGATTTGGGATTTTAGTGGCTGGCAATTGAAGCCTACATGTTTAATTGGAAGTATGGGCTAAAGTATAACAAAGAGATCGGTCGTGCGAACGTGGTTGATGATTCAGAGTATAAAAATGGGGTTTTACAGAAAGAATCCGAGAAGTTAGGTAGTTGATTGCGCAAGGTTATGTCAATAAGATATTAGAAATCCCGGTGAGTTCCAGAGTTGTGTAATAGTGGCTTCAAGCTAAGTGGGAGAGTCCCACCGCCTATGATTGGGTTGCATGGTTAGCTACTTGCGAGGTATATTATTAGCATAGTGATGGGCTATTTAAGCTATGGGAAAAGAACATAAGTGGTGAGTTGAGAAAAGGGATTGTTAAAGGTGTGCTATGGTTGGCCTTGTTGGCATGTTCAAATTTGGGGGAAGGATTCAGGATTTATGCCTTGTATAGAAGCGGCTTTTAAGGGGAGTGATTCTGCCAGGTGCTTTGTCGAGAGGGTATTCATGTTCTAGAGGATTCATGGAGTTGATTATATTCGGAGCCAAGTCAGAGCGGGTGGCTCTTAGCAATAGTCCTAATGGATTCAAAGGGGTAAAGTGTAGTGCCTAATGATTTCGAGCCTATGGGTACAGTTGAGAATCAAGCTTTTGCAGCGCTTATGAGAAGAGGCCCAGAATGTTTTATGATGTTTTGGCTTGCGATGTAGTAATTAAGAGGTATGAAATGGTCCCTGGGATTTGAGACAGCATGGTCTCGTGATTCAAGGTCACTCGGGACGAGTGCGGATAGAGTGTGGTAAATGTTGAATGGAGTTGTTATTGTTTCTAAGGCAATCGGGGTAAATCGAAAGAAGATAGATTGGTTAGCCATAGTTTAGTTGGCATATTGGTGGTAGAGATCAGCTCTTTCAGCGTGGATAAGTTATGCAAGTGATCCATGGCAGTACGTGTGAGGCTTGTCGGCCGCCGTAATTGATGTTATTCAGAGGTATTCCGCTATTATAGCCTGTTTCGTGTAGGCGGACCCCGAAAGGGTTATGGTGGGGTAGGCCCTTACTTAGAGATTTGCATATTTCCATAGTTATAAGAATTTGCCTGTGTGTTGCTATGTTTCTCCTGAAGTGAGTTCAGTGAAAATATTTTATATGATGAAGTGTTGACCTATTAATGATTTCGGAGTTATGGTAAGAATCATGTTCTATCGTACATTGGCATGTTGGGTGCAGTGAGTAGTATGGAATTTGAAGTGAGAATTAAGGTTGTAGTTCGGTATGGACAAGGATGTCACAAGCTCGGATGAGCAGGAAAGGAGTTTCGATGTTTAAAGTAAGTTGGTATTGTCTTCAGCGTCACCTGAGAACGGTGTTTTGTAAAAAGGGCTTGTATCATGGTTAATGATTCTTGATCGCTTTTCAGCGTTGGTGCAGCTGGCGGTTTGGATGTACGAACCTGTTATGTGTTTCGAAAGGTTGTGGGAGCGTGTCCCGTAGGAAGATTGTATAAGTGTAACATGTGGTCACTTGGTTGATTAACGATTTAAACCAAGTATGAGGATAATGGTAATATCATTAATTTGAGAATTTATGCTTGGAGGGCACTCTGTTTATTGGCTTATGGACTGAGGAGGTTTGCTCCGGTTATGATGGTTGTTCTTATGTGTTATGAGAAAAGGGGAGTTACTATGGACCTTTGAAAGGTTATTAACCTAGTTGGTGCGATCAGAAATCGGCTTGGGATCCGTGGATGGATTTAAATGTGAACATGGGCTTTATAGCAGGCCAAATGTGATCATATCAGCAATGCACTTTTTATGGAAGAGTAGTCGCGGTGTTATTTCATTGTCAGCTATTTCATGTAATGATATATTGCACCGTATGGGTTATGAGACGGCTTGGTGAATTTCTTATGTGTTGAGGTTCCGCATAAAGATGAGGTTATATGAGCAGGATGGCTCTTGAGATTCAAATCGTGTATCGCACCTCAATTGTACTAGAGTTGTGGCTTATAGCGTTATATGTCCCCAGGTAATGGTATTATACACTTAGAGTGTTTATGACCGATGTTCGGTATTTTATGGTAATGAGCATTTAGCTCAACGTACTTCTCCTTGTGCGAGTTCCATGTGTGGATCGGGTGGCACGCCGCCATGTGTATGTTATTTGTATTGGGTGGCACGCCACCATGGTTATGTTATGTGGATCGGGTGGGCCGCCATGGTTACATTGCTCGGATCGGGTTGTGCGTCGTAACAGTGCGATGTTCAGTAACGTTTCCCATATCTGTTTATTGAGTTTTGTTTCTTATTTTCGGAGGGAAACTCATATTAGATGTGCGCCCGTGTTGCATGTATGATTCGCGACGGGGTAATTGAAATTCCTTTTCAGAAATCATTTTCCTTTTTATATCGCATTCTAATCGGTAGCCTATAGGCACATCGTGGAATCATATGAGACTTTTGGTCATATTAGGGTGGCATGTTGCCTGAGCAGTTTGTACTGGGTAAGATGAGATTGTTGGATTTAGGATTAGTGCAATTTGATTACGTGAAATATATTAAGGAGCAAATATCATTATTTGGTTCAGAATGAGGTAATGTTTCTTGTCAGAAGTATAGACTCAAGGATTGGTTGACTCGACAGTTGATTATGAATTTCTACACATCTCTTCCGTCGTGGCGGTACTATAAAGGTTAGAGTAAGACCTGTGTATGTCATGGGATACAATGGGAGCATCATATTAGTAGGATTTCAACTAAGTTGATCGGAAAATATTATTGTGGTCCGGTGAGTAAAGTGATGCAAGGTGTGAATTCAGCAAAGTTATGCAGCCATGTTTGGGTACAACGTGTAGTGATTGATACGGTGATCGTATGTTGGAAACGGGCCTAACATTAAGTTTCGGATGTTGGAATTGGACTCTAAGGCTTATTTGCTTGAATAAGAGGAAATATCTTCAGAATTGATCGAGCTAATGTGCTCAACTGAGTTGTGGTAGCACTGGAAGGTGCATGAGGTATTAAATAGTGATTTCAGACTACTTCAGTGTAGTTCTCAGCACGTTCGAGGACGAACGTATGTTTAAGTGGGGGAGAATGTAACGACCCGACCGATCATTTTGAGCCCTAGCACGTCGTTCAGCAGTTTGAGGCCATGAGCAACTTCATTTCAAGTGTTATGACTTGTACGTGTAGTCGGAATTGAACTTCGGGAAGTTCGGAGTTGATTTGGAAAGAAAATTCTCATTTCGGAAGCTTAAAGTTGGAAGAATTGACTAGGACTGGATTCTTGAGTAAACGACCTCGGAATTGGGATATAAAGGTTCCATCAGGTTCATATGATGACTTCAGACTTGGGAAAATGAACGGATCAGGTCTTGGATGACCCGGGAGCATTTTGGGGCTATTGTTGAAGTTAGCATTTTGAAAGAAATTTCATAAGTTTGACTTGAAGTGCATTTCAGAGATATCGATGTCCATTTGGGATTCCGAGTTTGTGAATAGCTCCGTATGGTTATTCTGGAGTTGGGAGAGCGACCGGAAGTCAAATCGGAGGTCCATAGGTCATTTTGGAGCCATTTGGCTAAAGATAGAAATTTGAAGGTTTTTTAGAAGTTTGACCGGAAGTGGACTTTTTGATATCGGGGTCAAAATCTGATTCGAAAGTTGGAGTAGGTCCGTAATGTCGAATATGTCTTGTGTGCAAAATTTGAGGTCAATCGGACATGATTTGATAGGTTTAAGCATCGAAAGTAGAAGTTGGAAGTTCTAGAGTTCATAAAGCTTGGATTGGGGGTTGATTCATGATTTTAGCATTGTCCGTCATATATTTTGGGACTGGTTGGTATGATTGGTTGGGGTACCGGGGGCCTCGGGTGGATTCCGGATGGTTAACGGATCAAATCTAGAAGTTGAAGAATAGTTGAAGGTATGATGCTTCTGTCATAACCGCATCTGCGGTTCTAGGACCGCAGATGTGGCCAAGCCACCGCGGAAGCGGATTTTTGTTCAGGGGCTCGTGGACCGCAGATGCGGTCAAGGTTCTGTAGAAGTGGGACCGCATCTGCGGAAGGCTGGTCGCAGAAGCTGAAGAGGGGCAGCTTGGGAGGACCGCAGAAGCGGTCTAGGGACCGTAGGTGCGGAAATTGCTGAGGCAGTGAGATCCTTTAAGATCCGGGGTTGGGTTCATTTCAATCCCGTTTTCTTCCATTGGAGCCGATGGGGAGCAACTTTGAGGTGCCATTTTAATCACTCATCATGAGGTAAGTAATTTATGCTAGCTTTGAGTTAAATACAAAGTTTATATATGGATTTAGACTTGGAAAATTATAGAAAACTTTATGTTTGAAGTAAAACCTAGAAAACTAGTATTCTTGAATTTTGACCACGATTTGGGGTATGGAATTTAGAGAAAATCATATATTTGAGTTCGTGAGGCCATGGGTAATCTTTATCTTCGAAAAATTTCGGATTCCGGGCACGTGGGCTCGAGGGCATTTTTGTCAAGTTTTCGATCGGGGTTAGGAATTGTTATAAATTGGATTATAATGGGTACCTTAGCATATATTAATGGATTCGCATAATTATTGGCTAGTTGTGGAGCGTTGTGCATCGATTCGAGTCTTCGGAAGGGCGTGGAATGCATGTTATGGACCTTTGGAGCGAGGTGAGTCTCCTTTCTAATCTTGTAAGAGGGAATTGTCCCCATAGGTGAAATAATTAATTATGTGCTTCTATTTGTGGGGGCTACGTACGGACGAGGTGATGAGAGTCCGTGCGTAGCTACTATTATGCTACTGTCCGGGTAGTTATGACCCAAAAGCATGCTATACTTGGATTATTTACGAACTTATTGATAGCTTGAATTGCTTAAATCACATCGAATTAGTAAATGAATTTCTAAACAAATAAAATTTAATTTTCTTAAATGGTTTAAGAGGATTTGTTTTCATTGGATAATTACTCTGTGTGGACTTCTATATTGACTGTCTGTGTGTTTATTTATGAAATGGGCCGAATGCCTCGGCAGATTAAATAGATGAATCTATAGGCGCACCGTCGATCCTCGGCAAGTGCACAGTTTACGTTTCTATTGGAGCGGGTCGTCGACTTCGGCATAGTATGCACATGCTTGTATTACTTATCCTGAAACTTATTGAAGTTGATATTGTCTTTTTATGGCCGCTATAAACTAATAAAGATAACAAAAAGTAAACTTTGGAATTCCATTATTATTTAAGAAGGTGTTACCTGTTTTCTTGCTCTATGAGTTATGATTGCTAGATAAATCCATGTTATCCGCAGACCTTCACCATATTATTAGAGGACCACTAGTAAGTGTCGAAGTTGACCATCTTGTCTCTACTTCTTCGAGATTAGACGGGATACTCATTGAGTACACGTTGTTTTCTTACTCATACTACACTTCTGTGGATTTTTGTTGCACAGGTATATGTAACTCTAATGGACCACTGGGCGTAGCAGCATGGTGGACACGGAGACTAGGTGAGCTGTATTTTCTCGAGGCGACCCGCAGTCAGCAGAGTCTCTTCAATTATCTGTATTCATTTTCTGTCCCATATTGTGTTCCGGACAGTTATTGTACTTTATTTAATTTCTTAGAAATTGCTCATGCACTCGTGACACCGGGTTCTGGGATAGTTTTGGAATTATTTGGTAATAACTGCTTATCATTTAAATTTGATTGAGACAATTATCTTTTAAATTACTAAATTTTGAAGGGAATTCCTAGATTTCAAAAGTATTAAAACGAGTATTTGATTAAGTAATTTGGTTGGTTTGCCTGACAGCAGTGTTCGGCGCCATCGCGACCTTTAGTGGGTTTTGGGTCATGACAATAATGAAAAAAAAGACTTAATATTTGAGCAAAATAGAAAGAATATATTTTACTAATTAAAAACCTACATCGACACAATCATTTAAGAAGAAAAAATTTATTATAACATTATACAAATATATATATATACATGAAGTACTAAAAAAAAATTGAAAAATAAATTTAAAATTTTTTTAGCTTTCAAATTTAAAGTCACAGAAGAGAGTTTGAAAAAACTATGACCACACATATATGTATAATAGACTGGACTAGCTTTTAGACATTATCCATAATGGGGTCCAAGTTTTGATATAAACCAGAAAATTTACATGAGCCAATAATTAATCTATACAATTAGACGGTTAACCAACCAGTAACTTAAGCATACCGACCAACTCTTCTATATATGGCTCTGTTTTTGTAGAGGCCTTTCATGGGATGTCCCGGTCGTACAATAATCTGGATATTAACCAGATCAATTGGTTAAGCATTTATTCATAAAAATTATATTGGGCTTATGAGGCTCCATTGCTTCACCCTTAATGGCTACGGGTAAGAAAATTGTAGTTCTGAGTTTAATGTCGTCAGCTCAAATTATTAATAACGGAATGTATTAGGCTATCAAGGTTACCGATGGTTGTTGCTCAAAATGGCCTCCAAAATACAACTTTAGCCTGTGACCATTTACCTTAAATTTGTCTCTTCCATTGATATGTTGAATTTCAATTGCCCCATATGGAGTAAAATCTACAACATTATAAGTACATGTCCACCTGGATTTTAATTTTCTTGGAAATAGCCTTAGCCTGCTATTATAAAGAAGTACTTGATCTCCAAATTTTGAAACTTTTTTGTCGGATCAAATTATCATGCCATATTTTTGTTTTTTCTGTGAATATTCTAGCATTTTTATAAGCTTCCAACCTCAGTTCTTCCAATCCATTAACTTGAAAAAATCTTTTTTTACCAGCAGAGTTTAATTCAAAGTTTAATGCTTTCAGTGCCCAAAAAGCTTTGTGTTCTAATTCAACTGGAAAATGGCAAGCCTTTGCAAAGACTGATTTATATAGGGATGTTCCAATTGGTTTTTTGAATGCCGTTCGGTATGCCCATAATACATCATCTAATTTTAAAGACCAGTCTTTTCTTGAAATTCCAACCGTCTTTTCAAGAACTCTTTTTAACTCGCAGTTGGAAACTTCAACTTGCCATTGTGTTTGAGCATGATATGGGGTTTCAATTTTGTGAGTCACACCGTATTTTGATAGCAAACCAGAAAATTTCCTATTCATGAAATGAGTTCTTTGATCACTAATGATGACTCGATGTGTGCCAAATCTAGTAAAAATATTTTTTCTAAGAAAATTACACACTGTATGAGCATTATTTTTCCTTGTGGGGATGACTTCAACCCATCTTGATACATAATCCACACCCACAAAGATATATTCAAATGAATGAGAAGAAGGAAAATGACCCATGAAATCTATTCCCCAAACATCAAATATTTCACATACCTATATTGATTGTAATGACATCTTATCTCTTTTAGTGATATTACCTGTTTTCTAACACCTGTCACATTGTGCAACATATGCTCGGACATCTTTAAAGAGTGTTGGCTAGAAAAATCCGACCTCCAATACTTTAAATGTCGTACGGTTTGCAGCATAATGACTCAAATTACTCCATCATGGAAGTGATACAAAATTTTGGTCATCTCTTCTTCAGGTACACACCTCCTGATGGTATTATCTGCACAAATTTTGTACAAGTAAGGTTCATTCCACAAATAATACTTAGCATCAGAAATAAACTTTTTTCTCTGATGGTAAGAGAGATCTTGGGGTGTCCATCTTCCAACCAAATAGTTAGCAATATCTGCGAACCAGGTTGGTTGAGTCACAACAGAGTCAACTAAAAAAATGTGTTCATCGGGAAATTCTTCTTTGTCACGACCCAAACCCCGCATTGGCCGTGATGGCGCCTCTCGTGAAGACGAGGCCAGCCAACTAACCCAACTCATCTTTTCAAAGATAATTTAAACATGAATAAAAAGCTAAAATATGACTTAATAATATTAATTAGCGAAAATACAACCCAACAAAGCCCTAATCGGGGTGTCACAAGTCATGAGCAACTAAAGAATCCTGGTACGAATATACTAAATACGAAGATCTGATACAACAGTCGAATAATATGGAAATCATAAGATAAGGGAGGCACGGGGCTGCAGACGCCAACAACTACTTCGTAGTCTCCGAAACACCACCTGGACAGGAAGGATCAACTTTCAGGAGTGGGAATCTGCTATGCCTGAATCTGCACACACGGTGTAGGGAGTAATGTGAGTACTCCGACCCAGTGAGTAATAAATATAAATAATGGCTAAAAGCAAGAAAACACGTAAAGGCACAAAGCATTCCATACAGAAACAGTAAAATCACTTAAAATAGTAAATCAATGAAATATCGAATGAAATCTCTTTTAAAACAAGTAAAACAGGTAATTTGGCAATAAATAACAAGTAGAAATCTACCCCTTGGGCATAATATCAAAATAACAAGTAGAATCCGCCTCTCGGGCACAGTATCAAATAACAAGTACAATATCAGCCATTGGGCTCACTCATAATCACTCATATCAGCCCCTCGGGCATAGTATCAATCACTCAGTACAGTATCAGCCCCTCGGGCTCACTCTCAGAACAGTATTAGCCCCGCGAGCTACCTCACAATCACTCATATCAGCCCCTCGGGCATAGTATCAATCACTCAGAACAATATCAGCCCCTCGGGCTCACTCTCAGAATAGTATCAGCCCCGCGAGCTACCTCATAATCACTCATATCAGCCCCTCTGGCATAGTATCAATCACTCAGAACAATATCAGCCCCTGGTCTCACTCTCAGAATAGTATCAGCCACGCGGGCTACCTCACAATCACTCATATCAGCCCCTCAGGCATAGTATCAATCACTCAGAACAATGGGTACCCGCGCTCAATGTGGGTGTGCAGACTCCGGAGGGTCCCCTTACGGCCCAAGCGCTTTATCAAGCCACCTCGTGGTATCATCACTCAGCATATCCTCACATCACTCAAGCCACCGCGTGGCATAAATATTATCTCAAGCCCTCGGCCTCACATCAGTCAGCAGATCCTCACATATGGCCCTCGACCTCACTCAGTCCGGAAATCATCACAAGCCCCTAGGGCATTTGTAAAACAGTAGTTCTCAGCCCAAAATATCGTTTAATCAATCACTCAGAACAATATCAGCCCCTCGGGCTCACTCTCAGAATAGTATCAGCCCCGCGAGCTACCTCATAATCACTCATATCAGCCCCTCTAGCATAGTATCAATCACTCAGAACAATATCAGCCCCTGGTCTCACTCTCAGAATAGTATCAGCCACGCAGGCTACCTCACAATCACTCATATCAGCCCCTCTGGCATAGTATCAATCACTCAGAACAATGGGTACCCGCGCTCAATATGGGTGTGCAGACTCCGGAGGGTCCCCTTACGGCCCAAGCGCTTTATCAAGCCACCTCGTGGTATGATCACTCAGCATATCCTCACATCACTCAAGCCACCTCGTGGCATAAATATTATCTCAAGCCCTCGGCCTCACATCAGTCAGCAGATCCTCACATATTGCCCTCGACCTCACTCAGTCTGGAAATCATCACAAGCCCCTAGGGCATTTGTAAAACAATAGTTCTCAGCCCAAAATATCATTTAGAAATATCATTTGAGTTTCAAATCTGTATAAAAGCGGCTGAGTTTGTAAAACAATAATTGTCAACAAGACTGAGTTCAAATATAAGTCAAAATAGTGATAAAAATCCCCGAAGGGTTCAAATAATGGGCACGAAGCCCAAATATGGCAATCAACCCAAATCATGATGATAATAAATAAGTTTAAGTAAAATATGTGGTAAAAATCATCAATCAGGACGGACCAAGTCACAATCCCCAGTTGTAAAAGACCTCGCGCTCATCGTCCAACACGTGTCTCACCTCAATATAGCACTACAATGTGCAAATCCGGGGTTTCAAACCCTCAGGACATCATTTAAACTCATTACTCACCTCGAACCGACTACTTCTTTAACTCGCGACGCCCTTGCCCCTCAAATTAGCCTCCACGTGTGTTGAATCTATCCAAAATCAGAACGAATACGTCACAATATACCCAAGGAACAATACCCAATCGAAAACGATCAAAAAATATTAAAAACCCCGAAATTGGCAAACCCCGAGCCCCGAGCCCACTTCTCAAAATTCAGAAAATCTTACATCAGCGGGTTCCTTATCTCTCCATGAGTCTATACATATGAAGAATACCAAAATCGGAGTCCAAATGACCCCACAAATTCCAATTTTTGCTCTCTTAAGTTTCAAGCCCTAAACCACCATTTTTGCCCATAATTTTTCTTAGATTTTCAGCCTTAATTCATGTAATTATACCATAGGATTGTGTTTTAAGTCCAAGAATCCTTACCTTATCGAAGCTTCTTGAAATACCTCTTCAAAATCGCCCATAATTCTCCAAGTCTGAAGTTAGAAATGAGAAACCCTAACAAATTCGCGAAGAAGACCAATTAAATATTCTGCCCAGTCATTACCGCATCTGCGGTCATATTGTCGCATCTGCGACTTCCGCTTTTGCGGTCAATATCCGCTTCTACGAAAATTCCTTATGTCCATGATTCGCTTCTGCGGTCTATGCGGCTCCGCTTCTGCGGTCAAATGTCCGCTCCTGCGGAAATCACCAAGGCCCTATATACCGCTTCTGCGGTCCAAAAGTCGCATTTGTGACTCCGCAGATGCGGCCCCCACTCTGTATCTGCGGTCCTGCCAAGCCCATACGAAAATCGCTCTTGTGATCTATCTTCCACACCTGCGAGACCCTTCGGCGGTTCCTTTTCCGCAGAAGCGGAAATACCAGAAGCAGCAGGCCTGCAATTTGCACAAGTCTAAAACTCATCCCGATAGCCATCTGAAATCACCCCGAGACCCCCGGGACCTCAACCAAAAGTTCCAACCCAACCTAAAAAATTACCCAAACTCGTTCCAATCATCAAAACACATCAAACAACACCGAAACCATCAAATTACATCGGATTCAAGCCTAAGTATTCCAAAAACTTACGAATTACACTTTCGATCAAAAAACCGACCAAACGATATCCGAATGACCTGAAATTTTGCACACACATCCCAAATGACAAAATGAAGCTACAACGACTCTCGGAATTCCATTCCGACCCTCGGATCAAAATCTCACCTATCAACCGGAATTCGTCAAAATACTAACTTTGCCAATTCGAGTCAAATCCTTCCACGGACTTTCAAAATGCATTCCGATCGTGCTCCTAAGTCATAAATCACCTAACGGAGCTAGCCAAATCATAAAAATTCTGATCCGAGCTCATATACAAATAAGTCAACTCTTGGTCAACCCTTACAAATTTAAAGCTTTCAACTGAGACTATTCTTTCAAATTCATTTTGATTTTCCTGAAAGCCAAAACCAACGATCAACATCAGTCATAATGCATAACACGGGGCAAGGCATGCCGAGAACTGGCGATCAAAGTGCAAAAGCTCAAAACGACCAGTTGGGTCGTTACATCCTCCCCCACTTAAACACACGTCCGTCCTCGAACGTACCCAGAGTTATCCTAGAAGCCAACCAATAGCTGAATGACCTTACCAAGCATATACCCAGGGATGATCCCATGTTACCCTATCTCATATAGGTCCGATAACACATTTTAACTAAAATCACACAATCCATTCTGGCCCATAAATCATAGAACCACATTTCACTTTCCGAAATCATACACAAGATCAGAACCTCACATCTATATTCAGAATAAGTCTGAACCAGCTGTAACACCCCATACCTGCAACCTCAGGTGCAATTATACGATATACCACATAACTCAAACACTCGAAATGATAACTTCTATTCACAGCAGCTGTACACAACACCCGAGTACCGGTAGAAAACCTCTTATCAACTAAGGTCTTATTCTAACACTTCTATATACTGATAATGATAAATGATACATGCAATAAACTGTAACTATCTTTCAGGTCCACCATTCATGAAGTCACTTCCCTTTGGCTAATACCACAGTAGATTTTCGAGCCGAACCTCGATATTATCCTTCCAACAAACTGAAATCAAATCCGTTCATATTCATTAATGACCTCAACGATCACCTCGAATCCAACACACCATTATGGTGACATGACACATCCATACAGGCCTAAGCCACAAGGTGCATAATTCACACACCAATAAGAAATGGTCTGAATATTCGCAAATCATGAAAATGACCCCCAAATGAAAGAGTTGTACCTCAAGCTCATCAGTACCATCACAACACAATGCTGAGACCCTGCCTCACATCATAGAAATAGAACACATGAATCTACCCCGAAAGGTCACATCTCCACGTAGCCTCGCTACTATGCGCGACCCTATCCAAACATTGCTCCACATGAAATACCTCAAGTCACTATGCTCAAAATCTGCAACCACACACAATTTTAATTCTGGAACCGAGGCAAATCATTATATCCACGGTGAAACAATAACATACACCACGCAACCCGATAGGATATAACCGATACGTCGTTCACTAAGCAACGCTCAATTACTTTTCCCGCTCGAATTCCACTAAGAGACCCCAATTGAACCGCACCATATGTGCCTATAACTAGTAAATCATAACATCTCACAACATAAAAAGGAAACTCATAGGTATCCCAGATTACTAGCAAGCTCAATAACTATCGAATCAACCTACCCCTCAATAATAAAATTCGGGGCCAACCAAGCCGTCTCAAGCTAGAACATGCATCCACATTGGCCTGCCAATGAACTCATTATCAAGGAAGTGTGAAGATGCTCCTTCCACTACTACAACTCCTACCAGAGCCACACGACACGGTGCCCGGCACCAAATCAATACCAAAATCCACAACCTCGCCTGGCGACATGCCCGACCACAAAAACGTATCCGAAAAGTTCCCCAACACCAGAACTGAATCAATGGTAGAAACCTTTGCACTGACATATATTTGGCCAATCCACCTGTATTGGTTCCGCCTGAACCGGGAAGACCTCTGATCCTTTACTTAACGGTGTTGGATAATTCTTTCGGCTGTGTACTGGGGCAGCACGATGTTACCGGGAAGAAAAAGCAGGCAATTTATTACCTCAGCAAGAAATTCACATCTTACGAGGTAAAATACACTCAATTGGAGAGGACATGTTGTGCTTTGACCTGGGTGGCACAGAAGTTGAAACATTATTTGTCAGCCTATACCACTTATCTCATTTCCCGGCTGGATCCGTTGAAGTACATCTTTCAGAAGCCCATGCCCATAGGGAGGCTCGCTAAATGGCAAATCTTACTCACAGAATTTGATATTGTTTATATAACCCGCACTGGGATGAAAGCACAAGTAGTTGCTGATCACCTAGCAGAGAATCCAGTTGATGATGAATATGAACCATTGAAAACATACTTTCATGATGAGGAGGCAATGTACATTGATGAATCAGAGCAAGATGAAAATCCTGGTTGGAAGTTATTCTTCGATGGGGCTGCTAACAACAAAGGTATCGGGATAGGAGCAGTACTTATTTCAGAAACGGGACAACATTATCCTGTCACAGCTCAACTTCGTTTCTTTTGCACCAACAATATGGCTGAGTATGAAGCATGTATTTTGGGGTTGAGAATGGCCATATATATGGGTGTTCAAGAGATTTTGGTCATGGGTGACTCGGATCTCTTGGTACATCAAATTCAAGGAGAATGGGAAACACGGGATTTAAAACTCATACCATATCGGCAGTGTCTGCATGAATTATGTCAGCGGTTTCAGTCCATAGAATTCAAACACATCCCGAGAATCCATAATGAAGTTGCCAATGCTTTGGCCACTCTGGCATCAATGCTACATCATCCGGATAAGGCTTATGTGGACCCATTGCAAATTCAGGTCTGAGATCAACATGCTTATTGCAATACAGTAGAAGAGGAACTTGATTATGAGCCGTGGTTCCATGATATTAAAGAATACCTCCGGATGGGGGTGTATCCGGCACAGGCCACAGGGGATCAAAA